>JAOTRH010284178.1:0-38838 GCA_034768845.1 Heliamphora exappendiculata | reverse complement strand
GGGTAGGCTGAACCAGTTTAAATTGATTTTCATATTAATTTTATCTTTCAAGACTTAAAAAATATATATCGGCGTTCTGCCGGTACGAGTTCTCCGAAAATTGTAGCTCACACTACGTTCGAGGATCGCATAAGAAAATACGGTACAAGATCTGACATGAGTTTCAACTCGGAATCAAATCGTAGTTGAAGATTAAATCTACAAGATGTATTCTTCTAAATTAACTTTTGTTGCACAGATTTTATTTTGATCAATCTTCGTCAAGAGTTTTATCTGGAGTGTGTTTCGGCGTTTGCTCGTCCAGTTAATTTTTTACCGAAAATCGTTTTACAAAAACAGTGATCTTGGCAGTATTGCCTCCAATAAATTGGTATCAGAACTATTTTGTTTTTTATTTTTGGTTATTAAGATCGGGTAGATTTAGAACTGTGCTAATTATTTTTTGCAGGCGTTCTAATCCAGATTTTATGATCATCTTTTTTTTTAATTTTTGATTAAATGGTTTGAATGGATGATGATTTAATTAATTTTTTAAACACGTGGGTTGACCATCTTAAATTAATTAAGTTTTAGATCGAATGTGAGTTTACGAGATATAGTTTTCGATATAAATTAATTTTTATGTTCTTTAAGTTTTTTTTCTAGTTTATTAAAAAAAAAAATAAGAACATGTACAGAAGAACGGCGGTGGATGGCGGCGGCAACCAGCGGTGGTTCCGGTGGTTTTAACCGCAAAATTTTTTTTTATTGCTCTCCAGTTTTTTTTTGGTTAAATAATTATAAAAAAAAACAGAAAAGAAGACAATGGAGCTTCGGTTTATTCCATGTGAAGCTTCAGCTTTCCAAACAGTGGAGCCAATGTCCCAAGCAACAGGCGGTTTTCCCAAGCGCCAAACGCGGCGCAAACGAGGCCCAGGTTCAGTGCTTTTGAAGCAGTGTTGCTTCAGCAGTTTAGGCGCACCATCCCAGGCGCTATTCCCAAACGGAAATCAGTGGCGCCGAACAGCCGTAGGTCCCAAGTGGTTTCCAGCAATTTGATCCAACTGTGTTTGCAAATCCCAAGCACTGTTGAAGCAATTTTCCAAAAGAAGCAACACCAAACGGAGTATTCAACAGGCGCTTGACCAGAAACACGGCAGCAGTTTTTTTTTTGCCAAACAGTTGCGCCAATCACAGCGCCCAAAAGGGCTGTTTCGGCACCTGGCAGCAATCCCAAGAAAGCAAAAAACCGGGTGCACCAAAAGCTGGAGCACTGTTGCGCCAAAAGCTTTTGTTCCCAAGCTGTTTCATCAAGCACCGGCGCCCAATCAAGGGGCTGTTTTGGGCAAACACTGGAGCAATGCCCAGGGGGCGCCGGCACACAAAGCTTGTTTGGAGCTTATCCTTTTTCCCAAATAGGTGCTGCGGTTTCCCAAAATTACAGGCGCCCAGTGTTTTTTTAATTGTAAAAGGATTCCAAGCAATTTAGAAGCCAAAAGCAATTCGCCAGTTTCCAATCCGGTTTCCAAGTTCAAAGCAGTTTGTTTCCTAAACAAACAGTGCGGATACGGTTGGCCTGAATTTTTTAATATGAATTTATCGAAAAATCCTGATACAAATAAGATACAGGAACTTACAGGAGACTGAAACTCTTTAGAGTTTCAATCGGATCATAAAATCGAAATTTATATTTATCTTGTATTTAATTTATTTTTATATTTTAATTGCGTGGATGAGATATTTATTGGTTTGATTTATCCTGTTAATTTAATTAATTCGAATATTCAGTTTTAATTAAAATATTTTGTAATAAAAAATAAAATTAAGTTTTTTTTAATTAAAAATTTTTAATTAAATTTTTTTTTTAGATATTTTATTTTTTACAAAATATCACGTTTAAGATAATTTTTTTTAAATCAGATATCTTGGAAAAACGTTGAAATTAATTCTTGATTTTGAATTAATTAAATAAAAAAATATTTAATCAAAATAAATTATTGTTTTTCGAAAAATGTGGAATGGAAAATAAAATAAATAAATAATTTTAATCACTACTTTAGCTAAAAAATTGGAGAAAAAATTGTGCATTTATTAAATTTAATTTATTACGCATTTAAACACGAAAAGATAGTTTGATAAATCAGAATATTTGGAATCGTATACACGAAAAAATGTTTGATTCTTTCATATCGTGTGACTTTCGAAAGATAGTTTGATAAACCAGAATTTTTAGAATCGTGTACACGAAAATATGTTTGATTCTTTCAAATTGTGTTGTTTTCTAAATTAATAAATTTATTTTAATTAAACGAATTTTTATAACTCTCAAAAATATTTTTAAAAATCCAAGTGAAAAAGCGAATTTATTCACAGATAAATCTCGCGGTCTCTATCACCAGTTTGTAGGCGATGCAATTAAACCCTACGTGTTAGCAGTAAGGCCTTCCTCCCCATCGGACAGATTAATTACGGTATCACCAGTACAAACCTCATTTAGGAATAATTTTGGATAATTGTTACTGCGGATTATTTCTCCATCTGAAGGGTTCATTGCGAAGCGATTAATTTAAAATTCAGTGATGGTTAACACTTAGCTGAATATAATAGTATTCTCTCCATATGAGTCACTGCTATTATATGCTGGACCGAAACTATGTCAGATATTTAGTTTTACTTGGCATGGTTAGTTGCCTAAATAGTAAAATTAAAAGAAATTGACATGTCTGGTCTTCTGAAGGATAGTAGACGTTCACCCATCGTGGCATGTTATTCTCAAGTTACCAGGCTGCTGGCGAATTAATTTTAAAATGGTAGAGGAAACCAAATTAAAATGAATTCGAAGTTTTGCTCATCATAATTAACGATTTTTTTAATTATGTGATTCTCAGGATTAAAATAGATTTCAACCTACTCGTTTTAATACTCGAAGAAAACAAACTAACGGGATCAAATTTTGTTGATTGGAAATATAATAAGGATATAGTTTTAACTACAAATGTTATTCTTTCAATACCAAGAAATGTGTCTGCTTCATAAAAAGGTTCTTTCTCGGGGCCGAAAGGCATGAGAAGAAAAATGTTCAGAAACAGGGAGACACGATTTCTAGGATAGTTAGTGGGCAACAAACTGGTGTGAAAAAGCTAAAAGGCAGATGTTTCACTGTAACCAGACCCGGTACTAGAAAAAACTATGTCCAGTATTTCCCAAAAGGCAGAACAAACATGGTAATTTCTATTCACTGGTTGTAGAAACATGTTTAGCGGTGTTATCTACCGGTACCGAGTGTGTAGATACGGGAGCCACTAATCATGATTGCAATTCATTGCAGGGGTTTAAGAAACCCGACAACTTAGTGATGGAGAGATTTACCTGCATATGGGTAATAATATAAAGGTAACATCAGTTGTAGTAGGAGATGTCACTCTCAGTTTTGGTAGAGATCGGGTATTAATATTGAGAGATTATCTTTATGTACCTTCTATTAGAAATTATCTTTATGTACCTTCTATTAGAAAGAACTTAGTTTTCATTTCTGGATTGGCTAAAGACGAATATTTTGTTTATTTTAATAACTATGTGGTTATTAATGCTAATAAATGGGTTATCTATTCTGGTACATTAGTGGATAATCTTTATATTATTACTCCAATCTCTCCTATACTGCAACTAACTGAAATGAATAACACATCTAATTTACCATATAAGATAAAGTTTTCTTCTTTAATGAATCAAACGTTTCTTTAGCACTTGCGTTTGGATCATATTAATTTAAAAAGAATAAACAGATTGGTAGCAGATAGACCTTTGAGTTCATTGAAAGTGGAGGCACTTCACATTTGTGAATCTTGCTTAAAGGGTAAGATGACTAAGAGGTCGTTTTCGGCCAAAGGCTATAAAGCTAAAGAACTGTTGCAGCTGGTTCATTTCGATGTATGTGGTCCTATGACAATTCAGGCTAGAGGTGGCTTTGAGTATTTTGTTAGTTTCATTGATGACTATTCAATGTATGGATACATTTACCTGATTCACCGTAAGTCTGAATGTTTTGAGAAATTCAAAAAATTCAAGGCAGAGGCAGAGAAGCGTCTAGGTAAAAGTATCAAATCACTACGATCCGACCGTAGTGGGGAATACCTCTTTGGAGAGTTTAAGGACTACTTATCATCAGAGGGGATTACATCCCAGTTGACTGCACCTGGCACTCCTCAGCAGAATATTGTAGTAGAAAAAGGGAATAGAACTCTTATGAAAATGTTAAGATCAATGATGAGTTATTCAGGTTTACCACATCCATTTTGGGGACTCGCTTTAGAGGCAGCGGCTTACATTCTAAACATGATACCTTCTAAGTTAGTACCTTCTACTCCCATAGAATTGTGGACCGGGCGTAAGCCTAGTCTGAAACACATTCGGATTTGGGGGTGTCCAACACATATGCTGAAAGGGAACGCGGGTAAGTTAGAACTGAGGACAGAAGTCTATTTGTTTATGGGGTATCCCAAGTGAACGAAAGGTGGTCTATTTTATAATCCTAAGGATCAGAAATTCATTATTAGCACCAATGCCCGATTCTTGAAAGAGGATTATATTATGGATCACATGCCCAATAACAAAATTGTTCTGGAAGAACTGAGAGAAAATACAAGTAGAACGAAAGAGGAACCACAAGTCACTGATTTTTCATTACCTAGTTGTAGTGGGAGGATTATCAAGACAGGTGCAAATCAAGAACAGGGTGCTGATGCACAGGGTTCAGATTATGCACAGCCTGTTACTGTTAGTACACAAACACATGTAGTGCCTCATCGTAGTGGAAGGGTTGTTTATCAATTTGATCGGTATATGTTCTTGAGAGAGTTTTTTGATAGGATCCCGACAGAACTGGATACCGAGCCTTGTAACTACAATGAAACACTACAAGACAAAGATGCAGATATTTGGCAAAGGGCTATGAATTCAGAGATAGAATCTATGTATTCCAACCAGGTCTGGAAACTAGTAGAGCCACCTGATGGGATAAAATCCATTGGATGCAAGTGGATCAACAAGAAAAAGAGAGGAGTGGATGGGAATGTTGAAATCTTCAAAACTAGGCTTGTTGCTAAAGGGTTCACTCAGAAAGGAGGGATCGACTATGAAAAAACCTTTTTATCGGTAGCCATGGTTAAGTCCATCCGGATTCTCTAATCCATTACCGCACATTTCGATTACGAAATCTGGTAAATGGACGTCAAGACAGCTCTCCTTAACGGAAGTCTTGACGAGTGAATCTATATGATACAACCAGACGGATTTATTGCAAAGAGCCAGGAGCACATGTTGTGCAAGCTTAAGAGATCCATTTATGGACTTGAGCAGGCATCGAGGTCTTGGAACACTCGGTTTGATCAAGCTATAAAATCTTATGATTTTGATCAAAGTCCGAATGAGTCTTGTATGTACAAGAAGCGTGACGAAAGCGTGGTGATCTTCTTAGTACTTTATGTAGATGATATCTTGCTCATCGAAAACGATGTGAGGGCATTATCTATGGTTAAAGTATGGTTATCTGAACAGTTTGATATGAAGGACTTGCTAAAAGCCAGTCACATCCTTGGGATCAAGCTTATGCGAGATCGAAAACAAAGAATGTTGGGCTTATCACAAGCAAAGTATAACGATGATATCCTTGCTCGCTTTAGTATGCAGGATTCCAAGAAAGGGTTTTTTCCTTTCAGGGATGAAATCACTCTATCCAAGGATCAATGTCCTAAGACACCTGATGAGATAGAGAAGATAAAGGCAGTTTCTTATGCCTCGGTAGTAGGAAACCTCATGTGTGTTATGCTTTGCACTAGACCCGATATTTGTTTTACCGTTGGGATGGTTAGCAGATATCAGTCTAACCCAGGGTAAGGGCATTGGACTACAGTAAAGAATATAATCAAGTACCTGAAAAGAACTAACGATTATATGTTGGTTTACCAGGCAGACAGTCTAATACCTTTTGGGTAGACAGACTCAGATTTTCAGTCAGACATAGAGCTTGCATCATGAGACAACCTTACAAATCCTTTACAAAAAGCTTACCGGCTGAGACTTTTGATAGTTATGTAGAGAGCATGTGAGTCAGATATATGATAACATAGTTTTGAGTATAAGTGGGAGATTGTTATGATTGGTATACTAAAAATCATGTTTTTAGTATTTAATTTTATTTTTAATAAAAGTAGTTTTCTATTTTATGAGAATCTTTATGAGTAATGTATGTATATTATTTATTTGTTATGCATGGATATCCGATATTCTGTATAGTATTTAATCTGGTGTATATAGTACGACTTACACACGAAAAACTAAATTTTAGGTTTTTGCAAAATATAAGTTTTATATTCGCAGTTTAGATGAAAATGGACATACCATCGGTACGACTGTGGCACTGAGTTTTAGTAGGCCTGTCTTGGTTACGGAAAATAGATAATAGCGTCGTCTATTGTTCTGACTCCCTATGCCAGTACACTTTGTGTGTATTGAACGACACATTTTGGGTAAATGAATCAAAACAACGATTATTAAATATATGCAAATCAATAATTATTTTCGAATTAAGAGGATAAACACTATTAGAAGTTGCGATCTTATATGGATTTATATTCCCGGTGAGTTGGATAGCGATATTATTTATTTGGCAAAATATTAATTAATGACAGAATTCACGTTCCGAAAGATCGGGATTGACGATACCCCCTTAAGGATGCTTATAAGTTTTGACCCTACCAAACCCTACAGGTGGATTTAATTATTTGACGGTCAAATAAATTAAGTGGAATGGTTTAAAAAATATGATAATGTCGATTAAATTAAATTGTTAGTAATTAAATTTAATTGGCGGGTATCGGGAATCATAACGTGGGGAGAAATGGTAAGTATATAATAACAAGAGCTCATTGCAAGAAGATCTTGAGATTATGGGTCAAAGTGCAATTATAGTTCTTTAGAGGTGTGAACTGTAATTCAATATTTTATGAAAATTACAGAAATCGCTGCGTCTTTCCATAATTGCAGAAATTGCCCGTATGTATCTGTGTTCCACTTGAAGTCTTACTCATAATTACTCCTAGGTCTCTATTGTAGCCCTAGATATATGCGGGTATGCTGAATCACTTTAGATTGATTTTCATATCATTCTTGATATGTTATTTGTCTTTCAAGACCTAAAAAATATATCGGCGTTCTATCGGTATGAGTTCTCAGAGGATCGTAGCTCACACTACGTTCGATGATCGCATAAGAGAATACGGTACAAGATCTGACAGGAGTTTCAATTCAAAATCAAATCATAGTTGAAGATTAGATCTACAAGATGTATTCTTCTAAATTAACTTTGATTGCACGGATTTTATTTTGATCGTTCTTCATCAAAAGTTTTATCTGGAGCTCGTTTCGGTGTTTACCTGTCTAGTTAATTTTTTACCAAAAATTGTTTTACAAAAATAATGATCGTGGCAGTATTGCCTCCAACACATATATATAGGGCTACAGCAGGGACCTGGGAAGTAATTATGAGTAAAACTTCCAGTGAAACACAGATACCTACGGACAGTTTCTGCAATTATGGAAAGACGTAGCAGTTTCTGTAATTTTCATAAAATACTGAATTACAGTTCACACCATTAAAGAACTATAATTACACTTTAACTCATAATCTCAAGACCTTCTTGTATTGAGCTCTTGTTATTAAATGTTTACTATTTCTCCCCACGTTAAGATTATCGATACCCTCCAATTAAATTTAATTACTGACAATTTAATTTAATCGGCATCTTCATATTCCTTAAGGCCTTCTACTTAACTTATTTGACCGCCAGATAATTAAATTCACCTGCAGGGTTTGGCCCAGTCAAAATTTATCAGCATCCTTAAGGGGGTATCGTCAGTCCCGAACTTTCGGAACGTGAATTTCGTCAGTAATTAATATTTTCCAAATAAATAATATCGCTATCCAACTCACTGAAAATATATACCCATATAAGATCGCACCCTCTAATGAATCAAAACAATGAATATTAAATATATGCAAATCAATAATTATTTTCAGATTAAGAGGATAAGCACTATTCATAATAACCTTGGAGTGTGAATTAATTTATATAGCCAATAGTAATTACTAAATTAATTACTCTAAATGTCCCGTTCAATACACACAAAGTGTACTGGCACAGAGAGTCGAAACAATAGACGACGCTATTATCTGTTTCTCGAAATCAAGACAGGCCTGCTAAAACTTTGTGCCACAGTCGTACCGATGGTATATCCATTTTTATCTATATTGTGAACATAAAACTTATATTCTGTAAGAACTTAAAATTTGGTATTCTGTGTGTAAGTCGTACTCTACGCGCCAATTAAATACTATACAGAATATCAGATATTCATGAATAACAAATAAATAATATACATACATTACTCACAAAGATTCTCATAAAATAAAAAAATTAATTTTATTAAAATTAAAATTAAATACCAAAAATATAATTTTCAGTATACCAACGCTTATAATATGTTACTTATACTCAAAATCACATCTGACTCTCATGCCCTCTACATGACTATCAAAAATCTTAGCCAGTAAGCTCTTTGTAAAAGGATCGGCAAGGTTGTCTCCTGATACAATCTTGGTCACAGCAACATCACCTCTCTGTACAATTTCTTGTATCAAGTGATACTTACGCTCAATGTGCTTGTCTTTCTTATAGACCCTTGGCTTCTTCGAGTTTGCAACCGCTCCGCTATTGTCACAGTAAAGTGTAATAGCCGATTGAACATAAGGTACCACCTCTAGATCTATTAGGAAGTTCATGAGCCAAATGGCCTCCTTGGCTGCTTCAGAAGCTGCCACATACTCGGCCTCCATGGTGGAATTAGCAATGCATGACTGCTTGATACTCCTCCAACTTATACCTCCACCTCCTAAGGTAAACGCATATCCTGAGGTAGACTTATGAAAATCCATGTCAGACTGGAAATCTGAGTCTGTGTACCCCAAAGATACTAGACTGTTTTCCTGGTAAACCAACATATAATCCTTAGTCCTTTTCAGGTACTTGATTATATTCTTTACCGCAGTCCAATGCTCCTGCCCTAGGTTAGACTGATATCTGCTAACCATGCCAACGGCAAAGTAAATGTCAGGTCTAGTGCAAAGCATAGAATACATGAGGCTTCCTACTGTCGAAGCATAAGGAACGACCTTCATCTTCTCTATCTCATCAGGTGTCTTAGGACACTGATCCTTGGATAGAGTGATTCCATGCCTGAAAGGGAGAAACCCTTTCTTGGAATCCTATATGCTAAAGCGAGTAAGGATATCATCGATGTACTTTGCATATGATAAACTCAACACCATTTGTTTTTGATCTCGCATAAGCTTGATCCCAAGGATGTGGCTGGCTTCTCCTAAGTTTTTCATATCAAATTGCCCAGTTAACCATACTTTAACCGTAGATAATGCCCCCACAACGTTTTTGATGAGGAAGATATCGTCTACATAAAGTACTAAGAAGATCACCACGCTACCGTCACGCTTCTTGTACACACAGGTCCCATCCGGACTTTGATCAAAATCATAAGATTTTATAGCTTGATCAAACTGAGTGTTCCAAGACCTCGATGCCTGCTTAAGTCCATAAATAGATCTCTTAAGCTTGCACAACATGTGCTCCTGTCCCTTTACAATGAATCCATCTGGTTGTATCATATTGATACACTCGTCAATACTTCCGTTAAGAAAAGCTGTCTTAACATCCATTTGCCAGATTTCGTAATCAAAATATGCAGCAATGGATAAGAGAATTCGGATAGACTTAAGCATGGTTACCGGCGAAAAAGTTTCCTCATAGTCGATCCCTTCTTTTTGAGTGAACCCTTTAGCAACAAGTCTAGCTTTGAAGGTTTCAACCTTTCTGTCTACTCCTCTCTTCCTCTTATACATCCACTTGCATCTAATAGATTTTATCCCTTCGGGTGGCTCTATAAGTTTTCAAACCTGATTAGAATACATAGATTTCATCTATGAATTCATAGTCATTTGCTAAAGATCAGCATCTTCGTCTTGTAGTGCTTCATTGTAGTTATAGGGCTCGGTATCTAGTTCTACTCGGATCTTGTCATTAGACTCTCTCAAGAACATATACCGGTCAGTTTGATGAAAAACCCTCCCACTACGACGAGGCACTACCTGTATCTGTGTACTAGCAGTGGAATGCTGTGCATAATCTGAACCATGTGCATCAGCACCCTGTTCTTGATTTGCACATGTCCCGATAATCTTTCCACTACGACGAGGTAATGGAATATCAGTGACTTGTGGTTCCTCTTTTGTTGAACTAGCATTTTCTCTCAGTTCTTCTAGAATAATTTTTCTATTGGGCCTGTGGTCCATATTATAATTCTCTTTCATGAATAAGAAATTGGTGCTAACAATGACCTTCAGATCCTTAGGATTATAAAATAAACCACCTTTCGTTCCCCTAGGATACCTCACAATGAAACAAATTTCTGTCCTTGGTTCCAACTTACCCGCGTTCCCTTTCAGCACATGTGCTGGACACCCCCAAATTCGAATGTGTTTCAGACTAGGCTTACCGGTCCACAATTTTGTGGGAGTAGAAGGTACTGACTTAGAAGGTACCAAGTTTAGATTGTAAACCCCTGTCTCTAAAGTGAGTCCCCAAAACAAATGTGGTAAACCTGAATAACTCATTATTGACCTTACCATTTCTATAAGAGTCCTATTCTTTCTTTCTGCTGCACCATTCTGCTGAGGAGTGCCAGGTGTAGTCAACTGGGATGTAATGTTCTCTGATGATAAGTAGTCCTTAAACTCTCTAAAAAGGTATTCTCCACCACGATCGGATCGTAGTGATTTGATATTTTTACCTAGGCGCCTCTCTACCTCCACTTTGAATTCTTTGAATTTCTCAAAGTATTCAGACTTACGGTGTATTAGGTAATTGTATCCATACCTTAAGTAGTCATCAATAAAACTGACAAAGTATTCAAAGCCACCTCTAGCCTGAATTGTCATAAGACCACACACATCAGAATGAATCAGCTTCAACGGTTCTTTAGCTCTATAGCCTTTAGCCGAAAAAGGCCTCTTGGTCATCTTACCCTCTAAGCAAGATTCACATACCGAAAGTGCCTCTACTTTCAATGAACTCAAAAGTCCATCTGCTACCAGTCTGTTTATCATTTTTAAATTAATATGACCCAAGCGTAAGTGTCAAATAAACATTTGGTTCATTAAAGAAGGAAACTTTCTCTTATATGAAAAATTGTATGTGTTATTCATTTCAATTAGTGGCAGTGTAGAAGAGATTAGAGTAATAATATAAAGATTATCCACCAATGTACCAGAACAGATAGCCCGTTTATTATCTTTAATAACCACAGATCTATTAAAATAAACAAAATATCCATCTTTAATCAATCCAGAAACAGAAACTAAGTTCCTTCTAGTGGCAGGTACATAAAAGACAATCTCTCAATATTAAAACCCGATCTCTACCAAAACTGAGAGTGACATCTCCTACTGCAACTGCTGTTACCTTTGTATTATTGCCCATATGCAGGTAAATCTCTCTATCACTAAGTTGTCGGATTTTCTAGAACCCCTGCAATGAATTACAGACATGATTAGTGGCTCCCGTATCTACACACCAGGTACCGGTAGATCACACCGCTAAACATGTTTCCACAACCAGTGAACAGAAATTACCGTGTTTGTTCTGCCTTTTGAGAAATACTGGACATAGATTTTTCCAGTGTCGGGTCTGATTGCAGTGAAAACATCTGCCTTTCGATTTTTTCACACTAGTCTGTGGCCCACTAACTATCCTGAAAAATGTGTCTCTCTATTTCTAAACATTTTTCTTTTTCATGCCTTCCGGCCCCGAGGAGGAACCTTTTTCTGAAACAGACACATTTTCTGGTATTGAAGGAATACCATTTGTAGTTAAAACTATATACATGTTACATTTCCAGTCAACAAAATTTAGTTTCGTAAGCTTTTTTTCTTTGAACATTGAAGCGAGTGGGTTGAAATTCATTTTAATCGTGAGAATCACATAATTAAATAAAATCGTTAATTATGATGAGCAAAACTTTGAATTTATTTTAATTTGGTTCCCTTTACTATTTTAAAATTAATTCGCCAGCAGCCTGATAACCCGAGAATAGCATGCCACAATAGGTAGACGTCTACTGTCCTTCATAAGACCAGACAGGCCAATTCATTTTAATTTTACTATCTAAGCAACTGATCATACCAAGTAAAATTAAATAGCTGATATAGATTCGGTCCAGCATATAATAGTAGTGACTCAGATGGAAAGAATACTATTATACACAGCTAAGTGTTTACTATCACCTAATCCCAAATTAATCGCTTCGTAATAAACTATTCAGATGAAAAAGTGATTGACACTAACAACTATTCAGAATTATTCCTAAAGGAGGTTTGTACTGGCAATACCGCAATTAATCTGTCCGATGGGGAGGAAGGTCATACTGCCAACACGCAGGGTTTAATTGCATCGCTTATAAACTGGTGATGGAGACCGCGGAATTTATCTGTGAATAAATTTTTTCTCCCACTTAAAATTTTAAAACATTTTTAGAGTTATAAAAATTCGTTTAATTAAAATAAATTTATTAATTTTAAAAGTCACACGATCTGAAAAAATCAAACATTTTTCCGTGTACATTCCAAAAATTCTAGTTTATCAAACTATCTTTCGAAAGTCACACGATCTGAAAGAATCAAATATCTTTTCGTGTATACGATTCCAAAGATTCTGGTTTATCAAATCATCTTTTTGTATTTAAATGCGTAACAAATAAAATTTAATAAATGCACAACTTTTCCTCCAGCTTTTCAGCTAAGATAGTGTTTAAAGATATTTTTTTTAATTTTTCGTTCTACATTTTTCAGAAAATAATAATTTATTCGATTAAGTTTTTTTTTATTTAATTAATTTAAAATTCGAAATTAATTCCCACGTTTTTCAAGATGTCTGATTTTAGGAAAAAAATCATCTTTAAATGGGATATTTTATTAAAAAAATAAAATATCTAAAATTTTTTCATTTAATTAAACTTAATTAATTAAAAAAAACTTAATTTTATTTTTTATTACAAAATATTGTAATTAAAATCAAATATTCGAATTAATTAAATTAATAGAAAAAATTAAATCAATAAATATCATCTACGCAATTAATATATAAAAAATAAATTAAATACATAATAAATATTAATTCTAATTTTATAATTATATCGTGTTTAAAATGATAAGCGACAATAATTCTTTTTTAAATTAACTTTCAGTATCCTGATCAGGATTCTTTAATTTTATCCATATGATGATAAAACACAGCTGTTTTGCTTGTACCGAAATAGTGCTCCGAAAACCCCAAATACCGCAACCAAAGAAGTAGCCTGGAATTGCGCTACTGTGATTGCTCCGTTTGGATTTTACTTCTCTGTTTGGAAATCATAGCTTCATCCTTATTTGAAAACTGTTGGGAATCAATCCCAATCAAAAAGAAAACGCTGCCACTGTTTTTAAAAACAACCAAAAAGCTGCTGTTCGGCGCCACTGTGATTGGCACGCTTGGATCTGCGACTGTTTGGAAAACTGGTGAAGCCTGGGACCCGCCGGCTATTGCACTGATGCTGTTTGGAAAAATAGTGCTCTGGAATTCTGCCTAAGACGCCGCAGTCATAGGCTGCGATTGGCTGGCTTGCTTCGGTGCTCCAGTGTGCCGAAATAGCCTTCTGGGATTACGCCAATTGGAAGCTAGCGTGTTTGGCGTTGGCGCTGATTTGGGAAACCAACTTATTCCCTTTTTGGATCAAAACTGGCATTGTGCTTCTTTAAACCGCATCAGCCACGTTGCACTGGGAACCGCAACAGTTTTTTTTTATTATTACTATTTAATCAGAAAAAAATTCTCGAGAGCAATAAAAAAAAAATTTATTTGCCGCCAAAACTACCGGAATCACCGCCGATTGCCATCGCCAACCACCGCCATTCTTCCATACATGTTCTTATTTTTTTTCTTTCTAATAAACTAGAAATTTTTTTTTAAAGAACATAAAAAAATATTTGCATCGAAACATATGTCTCGCAAGCTCGCATTCGATCTAAAAATTAATTAATCTAATACAGTCAACCATTGTGGTTAAAAAATTAATTAAATTATTATTCATTCAAACAATTCAATCAAATATAAAAAAAAAGATGATCATAAAATCAGGATTAGAACGCATGCAAAACAAAGTTAGCAACAGTTCTAAATCTACCTGACCCCGATAACCGTAAATAAAAAATAAAACAGCTATGATACCAATTTATTGGAGATAATACTGTCAAGATCATTATTTTTAGTAAAACGATTTTCGGTAAAAAATTAACTGAATGGGAAAACGCCGAAACGGGCTCCAGATAAAACTTTTGACGAAGAACGATCAAAATAAAACCCGTGCAACAAAAGTTAATTTAGAAGAATACCTCTTATAGATTTAATCTTCAATTACGACATGATTCCGAGTTGAAACTACTGTTAGATCTTCTATCGTATTCTTTTATGCAATCTTCGAACGTAGTGTGGGCTACGATCATCCGAGAACTTTTACCGGTTGAACCCCGATATATTTTTTAAGTCTTGAAAAATAAAAATAATATATTAAGAATGATATGAAAATCAATCTAAAATGGTTCAGCCTACCCGCATATATATAGGGTTACAGCAGGGACTTGTGGAGTAATTATGAATAAGACTTCCAGTGGAACACAGATACCTATGGGTGGTTTCTGCAATTATGGAAAGATGCAGCAGTTTCTACAATTTTTATAAAATACTGAATTACAGTTCACACCACTAAAGAACTATAATTGTACTCTGGCACATAATCTCAAGACCTTCTTGCATTGAGCTCCTGTTATTAAATGCTTACAATTTTTCCGCACGTTAAGATTCTCGATACCCGCCAATTAAATTTAGTTTTTGACCATTTAATTTAATCGGCATATTCATATTCCTTAAGCCCTTCCGCTTAACTTATTTGACCGCTAGATAATTAAATCCACCTGCAGGATTTGGTCCGATCAAAACTTATAAGCATCCTTAAGGGGTATCGTCAATCCCGAACTTTCAGAACGTGGATTCCATCAATAATTAATATTTGCCAAATAAATAATATCGCTATTCAACTCACCGAAAATATAGACTCATATAAGATCGCACCCTCTAATGAATCAAAACAACGAATATTAAATATACGCAAATTAATAATTATTTTTGGATTATAAGAATAAGAACTATTCATAATAACCTTGGGGTGTGAATTAATTTATATAGCCAGTAATCAGTACTAAATTAATTACCCCAAATATCCCGTTCAATACACACAAAGTGTACTGGCACAGAGAGTCGAAACATTAAACAACGCTATTATATGTTCCCCGTAACCAAAACAGGTCTACTAAAACTCTGTGGCACAGTCGGACCGATGGTATGTCTATTTCCATTTAAACTGTGAACATAAAACTTATATTCTGTAAAAACCTAAAATCTGGTCTTCTGTGTATAAGCCATACTCTACACACCAGATTAAATACTATACAAAATATCGGGTATCCATGCATAACAAATAAATTATATACATACATTGCTCATAAAGATTCCAATAAAATGAAAAACTAATTTTACTAAAATTAAAATTAAATACTAAAAACATAGTTTTCAGTATACCAACCCTAACAGAGCTGACTTCCCAAGCTGCCAAAATTAGATTTGTAAGTCTTAAAAAGACCACACCACCCCCATGCAACCAATAGAAATAAGGAAATTTTGAATTTAAAATTATATGCAATAATTATCCCTCCATTATAATTTTTGTATAAAAACACACTGAACCCTCCTATTCTCTACATGCAATTCGGCTGAGAGAGAGAGAGAGAGAGAGAGAGAGAGAGAGAGAGAGAGAGAGAGAGAGAGAGAGAGAGAGAGAGAGAGAGAGAGACCACAGAAAATATATCCCTAAGTGTTCTCAAGAAGAAAAAGGAGAGAAGAAGAAAGAAGGATGGAAGAAGAAGGAAGAAAGATTCAAGGTGTGAGCATTAATGTCACACCCCGAACCCTCGGGAACTCATGAACTAAACCCAAACAAAGTCGTATAAGAATTACCCATCTAGGCACTTGTTTCACTAACGAGTTGAACTCAAATGTATTAGAAAGAAGTGAAGGTTTTCAACAAGTAACCATATCCTCATGCGTATAAAATTACAATAACATATTATGAGTTTCCAAGATTCCATTACGACAACAATATTATTACAGTAGTCCATTCTTCTTATGTACAAACATGATATAGAACATGAAAGGGACATTAAAACTTTCTTCAAGTCTTTTCTCAAATGCATTCCTTGTCCCGATATCGTCCCTGGTCTTCCAGACCTGAAATATTTTGGTAAACATACGTGAGCCGAAACTCGTAGGATATAAATTAGCTTAGATGTAATGCGCGATTTGTGAAGTGTAATGGGTGCAGCCGAAATAAAATACAAATTTTTACCAATTCATTATTTCTTCACACGCACACACCCCCACACGCCAATTTGTTCACATTTGTCCTTCCATATTATCCATATCCTCATTCCATTATCCGATTTTTCACAAAACCCGTGTCACACTTTCATTGTCTGGTTTATCACAAAATTGTATCACAGTTAATTTATCATAGTTAATGAACCGATATTAGGTACAGCTTATAGAAACTCCTCCATATTATCCAAATAGGCTACGCGAAGCCATTGGGTAATAGATAGCTCTATAACTTAGCACGATACAATACCACATTTCGGGAGCTAACCCGTGGGCATGTGGTTCCCATCCAGCGCAAGTTCTTGGTCTTTCACCGCGGACCCAGGCCAACTTAATCCACATTAATTCATATGGTTCATTATTTGTTCATTTTTTACAAAAATTCGGGAGTCCAATCCACAACTGGTTCCTCTCCCCAAATATTTTCTCATAGTACTTATTTTTAATTTTTACATTTTAACTTCCCATTTCATTTCCATTCAAGTCTTATTTTAACATTCCATCCTTTTTTTTCAATTCAAATTCCATCATAAATTTCAACACATAATTTCCCATAAATCACATTCCATTTATCAACTTCATGAAATGTCGACGCGTAATTAACTCACACATGACCATGTCATTTGAAACAAGTGGAATGCATCCATCATATGCATATACATGTATATACAAGTTAAAATCCATGTTTCGTTTGTAAAGCTTCAAAAATCTTAATGATAACCATATCACGACATAGCCCATAATTATCCATAATCATACTCATTCTTAAAACCTTAGTAATATGTTGAAACCTTATCTTTATCGTAAACACAATCAAACGGCACGTTACTTACATCTCAACCCAAGTGTAGTAGAGTAGGTATATTCATAGCCCAAGGGATAGAAAATTCGATAAAAAGGTTCAACAGTGATGAAAGTATACCTTTTCAAAGCATTTGGCCACAATCAGGTGAAAAATGGTTAAGAAAGTTTGACATATCCTCACGTTTTTAATCATAACTTTTTCTAAAAAAATAATTTTTTTGTGAGAGTAGTCTTGTTGGAAAGAGGATTTATGGGACTTCTATTTGAGTACAAAAACGGCCATATTCGGAGTCCAGATGAGGGAGATATCAAGAAGTTGGCTCTGCGTAGTTAGTCCGCTCGAGCGGACGTCGGGCGCTCAAGCGCCCAACTTTCTGCCAATTGAGCGCTTGAGCAGACAGGACTCCGCTCGAGCGTGCTGGTGCTCGAGAAAAATCCAAATTTTTTCTTGTTTATTGTTTCTAACCTCAAATATCTCAAACACTCACAAATTAAGCTTCAAATCCCAAATTCCAGCATAAAACATTAAGTTCCAAGTCACACAACCCTCTTTTAACAATAATTTTGCAAAACCATCATTAAATCACAACTCCAAGAAATCCATTTTCATAAAACCCAACTTAAATCACACACATCTATCATGCTCTCAACTTCCACATGAGATTAACTATATATTCAACTCGTGTAAGTAAAATATCAACCCAAATCATACTAAACATATAAGAAAATCTAGATCCTACATTGGATTTGCTCAAAAGCTTGAATTTCCTCCAATTTCTCCCTCCTAGGGTTTGGATCTTGAGTGTGCTTGCCTCGTTGATGCGTCATCTCCTACCTCCTTGCTTCAAAGCTTGATTTCCATCCTTGGTTACTCCTAATCTAGCCCCAAAGCTTTACTTTGAATGATGGAGGGTAAGGGTTTTGGGTTTCTCTCACTCTCTCTCTCAAGAGAAGAAGAAGAAGAAGAAGAAGAAGAAGAGAGAGAGAGAGAGAGATATAAGATGAAATAATGAGGGTGGTCTCTCCCTCACGTGGCTAACATACATATATATATAAACCCCAAATATTCTCCAACAATCCAGATAATTCTAAACGTTTCTCGATAGCCCGCTCGAGCGGTGATCCCTGAACCGAAATTCTGCGAATTTTCTCAAAACTGAACTCAAACTTCAAACCTTGTTCACATCTAAATATTTAAATTTCTCCATTAACTTAGCCATATCAAAATCATTCATCACCATATATCTCCACTTCACTCTCACATATCGTTAAGTCAACCGTTAATGAGTAAAATTTTTATGGCACCCAAGCCCAAATTTAATTATGTCTTCTCACTTAATCAAAATCATAAAATCAAAAAATAAATACGTACTAGGATGTTACAATTTTCCCCCCTTCGAGAATTTCGTCCCCGAAATTCGTCTCATGTCACACCAAACTTTTCTTTATTCTGAATACCCATCTATACACTTCGCTAATTGTTCGGTCTACATGGCATCTTTCTTAATCCATGATCCTAATCGTTCTTTTGAGATGACGTTACTCAAGGGTGCTAACACGCCTCTATCCTTTAAAGTGTCATACCATCATCAAGCTTGCCGCCCGAACACCAATATTTCATAAATATTAGAATCATCCATTTGCATTGAATTATACTCATATCGGGCCTAACCAATCTTAAAATGGTTCATCGTTTAACAAAATACCAATTCATACCCGAAATTAACACCAAAGCTAGAATCAACCACTCATTTATTGATTACTAACTACCCATCCATGACCACCATCTCACACCTCATGCTCATCCCCGAAGAATATACATTCTCAACTATAGCACTATGCGTCACAAGTCTTAATTCCCCTGAGATTCTCCTGACTTCGTCAAACCACTGTCAAATTCACTGTTGGATTCAAACATATATTGAAGACTATTTCTCCAACCCAAACACATGTTTCTCAAACTCAAGCAGTACTCACATGGGTTACACACATCATTCTCAAAATCACCTATGCCTTTATAGCCAACTAACCACCACAGCTTAAAATCATATCACTACTTGCACTACATCACTTTAGTCCTTCAACCATTAAAACGAAACTAACATTGCCTTTTGAACTTCATGAGTCACTAGGAGTGAGCATACCACATGAATCAAACACCTCATAGATATACACTTTCCCATTGATCTCTTGAGTCCGCAATCTTCTGCTGTAACTAAACAACTGGCAATCTTTTGCATGTACATTACCCTGCTCATCGACATTATCATAGACATTCGTGTCTTCCCTTCAAACGGTCAACCACTCTTCATACTTTAAAAATTCTGAGTAGTTCAAAGCCTCAAACAAAATACGAATCCAGATTCAAATGTGTCTATAAAAAACACACCACATGAACATCCCAACCACTAGGTTCCAACAAATTTCTCACTTAACTAAGAGCCAGAGATATGACCATTCCCACATAACCCAGAACAAGTTGCATATAATGGTTAACGATTCTCAATTGATCGTTGTCAAAAAGATTTTATGTTCTCAACACTAACTCCCTCGTCAACAAAAACAAACACTCTTGGTTTATCAACTTGACCTCAAATGGAACACAACTTTACACATATACATTCACACGGTAGAACGTATGAATTTTACGTAGAAAATGCACGAGAAACTCAGTCACCCCAATCACCCAAAATAGCCTGACCAAGAATCAATCAACAACCCAACAGTAACACCCAATCGTGGTGGAATGGTCCGTACACCACAACTGTTTGCAAAATAATCATATCTTCTTCATAAGAAAGACATAGCCAACTAGAAATCTTGACCCAACCTTAACGTATTCCCAAAGCCTATCCACATTTGGTTCCCAACAATATCCAGATCGTCCACTATACTAAGCTCTCAACTCTCAGACTTCATTCGTACATACAAGGATATCATCAATCTTCCTATCCCGTACAACACATCTCATAGAACTACCAGCTCGGCCTTCCCATCTTGCCAAAACCTCACTTAACAAGATTGTACTTAACTAATTTTAACTCCCAGTAGGCAAGTCTCAGTCATGTCATGGCTTTAAGTCCACTGTCCAAGCAACTTACGTGGAAAACGCACGATGCCAAACAAAAGAAAATCAATTCCTGAAACCTTTCATCCGATGTTATTAATAACTCCACGATCACGCAGACGCTTCTTGCACTCTCGTTTCTAGGCATGCATCTATTACAGACATCTTAATGCATGAGTCCTTGCCTATTAACCCAGGCCATCCAAACCACACGATACACTACTAAACTTTACTACTCCACACTTCATTTTTTCTGAGCAAACAACAACATACCCTTATGTGAACTTGTGGTTGAAAGACATCATATTCAAAACACTCCATCAAACCCTTCTACGTTCTTTTCAAACCTCATACCTCCGACACGTTTCTGAACATAGTCTCCTAATTATGAGGGTAACAACTAAACCATGGTCCTGCATTCTCATAGGAATCTCACATAACTGATATTCGAGAATCTCATCACGTAAATAACTCAATCGCTAAACTTCCTTAGGGATCTCACTCAATGAGAACTAAAACTACCAATACATCGTACAAATCAAACTACATCTCCAGAAACGCTGCCCAAATGCTTAGGCTCACGGGGTAAAGCAAACAGAACCTTCAAGAAACTGTGACCGGACGAATCCACATTATTACGATCCTAACGTTTTACTTATACCAACAACGAGCAATCAGATCGGTTAACCAGTTATGAAACATATTTCTTCTTAGGGAGACCACGAACTAATGCTAGGTTCTTACTCAGCATCACTACCTCTTAGGCCAACCATTATACACTCGGCTCAAGAGAAGATTAACCACAAGCCTTTGTAAAGACATTTTCCATCATCGTACAAACGTTATTAACCACCACTCACAATGTGTATATCATTCGTTGCATTAGGTCTTGACACTTAGATGTCTACTCAAACACACTAACTATCATTCACTCCTTTACATTCTAACGATACATCGCATGGGCCCATCGGACCTCCATCGATTAATCACTAAAGACAACATCACATATACTCGCATCACTATATGACATTTCTTCATAGGGTCGCGTCATATCACTCAATTCTCAACAGGGAGGTAACAACCAAATGGGTAGGTAAAACCATGCCACAATCTCGAACACACGACTCCAGTACACTCACCAAAAACACAAACATTCAGCTAAAAACACCCGTCTCTTATGTCACCATATAAGTACCACTGGCACATCACTATCCGAACATGATAGTAACCATACGCAACACGGACAAAATGAATGTAACGTCCCGAACCCCGGGAACCCGTAAACTCAACCCAATTTCCTTTAACAACCATAATAAAAATATTTTCTTCTAACAAAATACGTATGCGTCACAAAGGCCAAACAAGATTCTTTAATTTTAAGAGTTCCTTTACAATACATATATTATTACAATCATCCATTTTCACTTTCTACACAATCATGATATAGTGTAAATACAAACAAAACTAGATCTTCCCTCTGCCCTTTCATCCACATGCATCCTTTACCCTGATATTGTTTTGGAACCTTGAAATCTGAAATGGTTTTGAATATATATACATAAGCTAAAGCTCGTAGGATAAAGATAAATCAAGTATTATGCATGATTTGTGAGGTGTGATGGGTGTAATCGAAATATAAACAAATATAAGTATCACCAAGTCATTTTTTGCTCACACACACACCCACGCACACGAATGTCCCCTTTTTAACTCATTCCTTTATTCACATTAATCCGTACGGTTCATTAAAATCAAGTGCTCAATTTTCATATTTAACCTTCGAACGTAAACTTTCGCGGGCTTTCACCGCAGGACCGCAGCCCCTCATTATGCATGAATCTTCACGGGCTCTTACCGTAGGACCGCAGCCCCTCATTATGAATCTTCACGGGCTCTCACTGGAGGACCATAGCCCCTTATTATGCATGAATCTTCGCGGGCTCTCACTGCAGGACCGCAGCCCCTCATTATGTAAATTCCACATTCAACCATAGGGTTTCAACTCAAGTTAATAGTTTTATTATGTAGCTTCCCATAGTTCACATCATTACTCAATCTCACTAAACACCAACGTAAACATTAACTCAACTATAATCACATCCTTTTTCGTTTAGGTACTCAAATTTTGCTTTCATAGCTTATGCATTATGCATCATCACTTCAACACGTAAGTTCTCATGATTCTCATATTCTTGAGCAATTTCATAACATATCAACACGAAATTTAATTCAATAGTAATCATATTATTTAAAAGGAAAGCGCCCATCATATGTATGTACAAATACATTTAAAAACTCATTTATTCTGTCCAAGGCTTGGAATTTTATGTTATAATATGACCATGCCAAATCACAACTCTTCAATAACCCACTTTGTAAATAATATCCATTCAAACTTATTGAACCCAACACGATTCGAAACGAAACAAATTATGAATTCAAAACCTTTTTGAAATACGCCCAACCGAGGGTTCAACTACTGTGATGGATAATCCAAAAGTTAGGTTTAAAGTTCCCAAAAGCTAAATCTTTAAGCAAAACATCAAAAAATTTAGAAAATACCCAGACCGATCGATCGATGAAGAGACCGATCGATCAGTCTCTTGCCTGCACAAGAGTATCGAGAATACCAAAAAACCGCTCGATAGACTGATCGATCGGTCTATCAAGCTGTCCTATTCTAGGTCCTTTTTAAGCCAAAAAAAATTTGATTTTTAATACTAACAAGCCTTGTAGCACCTCTTTAAGACCTTTTAGATAAGAAATAACCTTTAAAAAGAGAGAACAACCATTTCCAAACCTCCCTCAGAGCGCTAAAGTTTCTGTGTAGAGCAAAAAACAATCTAAAAAATCTCTTTGTACTATAATTTCTTAAAACCATAGATAGTCATGCTATTCGGTTTGACGAATGCCCCTGCGACTTTTATGGGTTTGATGAACCGTATCTTTCACCCTTACCTGGATAGTTTTGTAGTGGTATTCGTGGATGACATTTTGATCTATTCACCCACGAGGGAGATGCATGAGGAGCATCTCCATGTTGTTTTGCAACTTCTGAGACAACATCGCTTGTATGCGAAGTTCGAGAAGTGTGAGTTCTGGATGTCAAAGGTGAGATTCCTTGGACACGTGGTGTCGAAGGATGGGGTATCAGTGGACTCGTCGAAAACTGATGCTGTGATAGACTAGCAACGACTGAAGAACGTCTTTAAGATCTGAAGTTTCTTGGGTTTGGCAGGTTATTATCGACAGTTCATTAAGGACTTTTCCAGGTTAGCAGCACCGATCACGTGCCTGACGTGGAAGGGAGTTTTGTTCGTGTGGAGCGAGTCCTATGAGTCAGCCTTCTAGGAGCTGAAGAGAAGATTGACCAGTGTGCTAGTATTGATTATTCCAGAGCGAAGCCTGGGGTATACAGTGTATTGCGATGCATCACACGACGATTGGGGCTGTGTATTGATGTAGGGAGGTAAGGTTGTGGCCTATGGCTCATGATAGTTGAAGACACACAAGAAGAACTACCCGACCCATGATTTGGAGTTGGTAGCTGTGGTCTTTGCTTTGATGACATGGTGGCTTTATCTATATGGTGAGCACTTCGAGGTTTTCTTTGATCACAAGAGCTTAAAATACTTATTTTTGCAGAAAGAGTTGAATCTTCACCAACGACGACGGATGGAGTTGTTGGTAGACTATGACTTTGATTTGTAGTACCACCCGAGAAAGGAAAATGTCGTAGTTGATGCGCTCTGTAGTAGATCTCATGGTTCGTTAGCTTCTGTGGCTATACGAGAATGGGATATGCTTAGAGATGTTGGGGAGTTTGATCTGTGTCTCAGAGAGATAGGGACAGGTGCGACCTTATATTAAGTAGCTTCACAACCCGCATTGGTTGCACGCGTGTTAGAGACTTAGCGATCCGATCAGGAGGCTCAGATGATACGGGATCGCATTACTAGTGGGAAGGACACAGCAGGATGGACGGTGGGTTTAGATCAGAGTTTGAGGTTGTTAGGGTGACTGTTTGTGCCAGAGTCGTGTCGTGCTGAGGTGCTACATGATTTTCTTCATTCACGTCTTGCAGTGCATCTCGGAGGCACGAAGATGTATCACGACTTGCGCCGTCAATTCTAGCGGATGGGAATGAATAGAGACGTGATCCGATTTGTGTCTCGATGCCTTACCTATTAGCAGGTAAAGGTGGAACACCAGCGACCGGTAGGATTATTATAGCCGTTGCCTATATTTGAGTGGAAGTGGGAGAATATCACGATGGATTTTATATCAGGCCTTCCTTGATCGTCGACTGGACATGATGCTGTTTGGGTTGTAATTGTTAGGTTGATGAAGTCGGCACATTTTCTTCCCATTAGAGTGCGAGATTCGGTGGACAGATTGGGTAGGTTGCATGTTTGGGAGATAGTCCAACTACACGGAGTACTGGTGACTATTGTTTCTGATCGAGACCCGCGCTTTACATCGCACTTTTGGCAGAGTCTTCAAATGGCTTTGGGGACGAGCTTGACTTTCAGCACATCTTTTCACCCATAGACCGACGGTCAATCTGAGAGGACCATCCAAATTTTGGAGGACATGTTGAGAGCATGTGTGCTTGATTTTTGGGATTCTTAGGAGGACCATCTATCATTGGCAGAGTTTGCATGCAACAACAGCTATCAGTCTAGTATTGGGATGGCACCATATGAGGGTTTGTATGGTAGACCATGTAGATCGCCTGTGTGTTGGACAGAGGTGGAAGAGATCGCTGTTTTAAGACCTGACCTAGTGCGGGAGACAACCGAGAAGATTATAGTGATTCGTCAGCGTCTGGTTACAGCACAGAGCCACCAGAAGAGTTATATAGATCAGAGGAGGAGACCTTTGGAGTTTGTAGTGGGAGATCATGTGTTTCTAAAAGTCTCGCCACGTAGAGGGTTGATGAGATTTGGCCGTAGCGGGAAGCTATCACCGCGCTTTATTGGACCATTCGAGATTCTAGAAAGGATTGGAGTGGTAGCATACCGTCGGGCCTTGCCACCTCAGTTGGCATCTGTGCATAACGTGTTTCACGTTTTCATGCTTCTGAGGTATGAGCCAGATCCGTTACATGTTCTGGATTGGGCTGAGTTGTGAGTTGATGAGGATGTCACCTATGAGGAACGTCCTGTGAGGATTTTAGATACGAAGGAACAAGTGTTACGGGGGATAACGATTGCTTATTTCAAAGTTCAGTGGCTTCATCACGGGGTTGAAGAAGCGACTTTGGAGCTTGAGTCCGGGGTCCGTGCTAAATACCCAGAGTTGTTCACCTCGTGACCTTATAGTGAATTTCAGGGGCAAAATTCCTTAAGGGGGGAGAGTTATGAGACCCTGTATCGTCTCTTTTTATAATATATGCATATTCGGCGCTTTTTGACGCATGTTTAGAATTTTTGCTTCAACATGTTTTTAAGCGTTTTGATGTATGATTGAGTTTATCTGAGCATGCTAAGTTAGTCCCGGGGGATGCAGGGAGTTACAGTGCGAATTTCAAAAATTAAAATAAAAGATATTTTGGAGGCCTATAAATATCTAGAGTTAGATATTTTAAAAGATATTTTCAAAATTTAACTCCTAAGTTTTCTCTAATTTTCTCTCTGCCTTCTCTCTAACTTCTCGAGGGCCCAGGACTTGGTTCCTGAAGGACCAACAGCCAATCCTTGTTATAGGCATCGTGCTCTACGCATTCATCTACACGAAATTACATTCTGACGAAGCTCCATTTTGCATGTGGATCGAGGCGTCGAGTTCTTGACTCACCGGAGTAGGATTCTAGACTTTAAAGTTGTTAGAGGGTGTCGTATGTAATCTTATGCATCTTTAATATTTTATATTCATGAAAAGGTGTTTTATGTTTAGGAAAAGTGGGTTCTTGGTTTAAAAACCTTTTTTTGTTATTTCGGTTGGATGAAAATGGTATTGGATGTTTCTTTTGAAGCCTTTGGTGATAGGCTTGAGCATGTGTGAGTTCATGGGTGTAAGATGAAAGCTTCAAGGCTTCATCTCGGATTTAAAATGGCAAAATCGCAGGTGAAAAATATTTTCTAGGCGGGTTCGGTCGACTGAACCCTTTCAGGTCAATTGGATGGATCATGGTTTGTGGGTTCGATCAGCTGTACCCATGGGGTCAGTCAACTGAACAGTGTTGTTGGGCGTTTTGGCGTGGATTCTAGTGTGTTCTTCAGTCGATTGGAAGGTGGGTCCAGCCAGCTGAACCTGGGCAGTTGAGGGTGTATTTTTGAAAATCATGTTTTTGAAGGTTTGGAACTAACTTGTGGGGTTGAGGTTCAACTTTTAAAATGATTTGATGAAAACCATGCATTTTCATGCGTCAATCTCCTTGGTAGATGGATTGGATATTCTTATACATATGTTATATAGTTTTGAACTCATGTTTTTACATGTTTTGTTTTGATCTCCATGTTGATGGATGGATCTTGATCTCCATGTTGATGAATTAGATCTATATATACATGTATAATGTATATATGTGGAAAAAGGTTTTAGTTTTGATAAATGATTCTCAAGATGTACCGGGACAACGGGTATTTAGCACGAGTTGCCCTCGGTGGAAGTCTGAAAACGTGCGCAGAGTAGGTACCTTGGTCATTTGGGTTAATCCTCGTAAACTAGGTGGTTGGGTCCTTTGTTCCCTTGGGTTTTGGGCCGTAAACTTAGCTTTTACGTTGTGGTGGCTTCGCGTAGAACTTGCATTTACCTAACCGGTCCTACGATGTGTAGGGATTGGGTAAAGGGGCAGGAGTCTATGATTGTTACATCTATCTCCTTATGACGGAGTCGGTACATAGGATTTCATTTTATCTTTTCTCCTCGGCTGTGTGGCCCGAGTGGAGCAAATTGTTTTTATCTTTTTCCTCGGTGTGTGAGATTCGAGTGGAAAATAACGTTTTGATTACAGTTTTCTTTAACTATTGCTTGCATGAGTTATAATGCATGGTTTTACTTGTGGTCGAGTTAGCTCCCATCATATGATTGCATATCTTGCTTTTCAGCTTTACAGTCTGTTTCTATTGATTTTGGCTCATGGGTGGGATTTTCTATACGAAACCATTTTCAGGTGATGATATGGAGCATGATCTTGAGTAGATTTTGTGATGCCCGTAGTGACAGATGGCGGAAGACTTGTATAGTTTTCCTTTTTGGTATGCCTGTTCCTAAAGATAAGTTTTGTACGCCATAAGGTGATATACTGTATGCATGTTGGAACTGTATGTTTATTGTTTATGAGAGATGTATATTAGGTTTTCATTTGATTTCAACAGGTGGATTTGAATGTATCAAAACTTATTTTCATAAAACTGGTGTTTGGTGAATTTTGACGTGACCCTGGATTTTGGAGCGTGACATCTAAATATATCCGAACCCTACTTTTATTCATATACATAATCAAAAAATGCTCTGATACCAATTGTTAGGCCGAAGACCAAGATTCGATAATTATGCATAAGAATCATAACAAAAACATTTGAATGGGTAAGTGCCAAAACATGCTTCAGATTAAAACTTTTGATATCAAACAATTAAAAATAAACTCGGTGTAACACCCAAATTTAGAAAACAATTATACTTGCAAAATCTCTCTAATTTGATTTTATTTTCGGCAACTAACTTTAATTTAAAGATCAAGATGTTATTGGCCGACAAACTTTTCTCCAATTAAGTCTTCTTCCGATTTCTAAACGCCAAGAACACAATTAAAGTGTGGGTTTTGTTCTTTGTATTCTTTAAACCATAACTGACTACACTTAGATTTTCACAAAAGAGATTTTCACAAAAGAGATAAAAACCCTAATCTTGAAGACTGGATGAATTAATTTTGGTGGTCAGGATTTATAACAGCATTTATATAGGGTATAGTAAGGACATATGGAGTAAATATGACATGGGCTCCTAATATAACTATGAAATTTTATCTCAAAACAGAAGTAATTTCATAAAATATAAATTATAATTGCACTATTGGCTTTATTCTCAAAATCGAAGTATTCGAACTCTTGTTGTTAAATATTTATTTATTTTCTTTCACATTAAAAGTACAGATACCTGCCGATTAAATTAAACTACTGACATTTTTATTTAATCGATTTCATTGAAAAAATTTTAAGACCTTTTGTTAAACTTATTTGGCATGCCGGAATATAAAATTCACATGTAGAGTTTGGCATGATCAAAACTTATTACCTTTCTCAAGAGGATATCTTCAATCCCGATCAATAAACGTAGATTATGTCAATAATTAATATCCATCATATAATTAAGGTTATTATCCAACTCACTAGAATTATTAACCCGTAAAAAATCGCATCATCTAATGAATCAAAATAACGAACATTAAATATGTGTATAATAATTATTTCGGGTATAAACACTTATAATAACCATGAGTGTAAATTAATTTATATAATCGGTACAAAATTAATTACCCAAATACGATCATGTTTAATACATACAAAGTGTACTAACACAATGAGTTAGAATAATTGTCGAAACAATTATCGCTCTCCGTAATTAAGGCAGATCTACTAAAATATTGTATTATAATTGTACTGATAATGTGTCCATTTCCATCTAAGACTGTGAACTAAAAACTTGTATTGTACAAGAATCGACAATCTGGTATTCTGTGTGTAAGTGAAACTTTATATACCAGATTAAATACTATGTAGAATAAAAGAAAACCATGCACAATTATTAAATAAATAATAAAATGCGTATATTGACTTATGAAGATTCTCATAAAATAGAAAAATTAAATTTATTAATAAATAAAATTAAATACCAAAATTAAAATATTATTTTTAGTATACAACCTTGATACTAGCACTATTATTTTCAAAATCGTAATCAAACAAATAAAAAATATTTTTTTTAAAAATATTTTTCGCCAGAACAAACGACACAGTCTAATAACTTTTCAGCATTGATCGAAAAGATGTTACTTCTTATATCATCTAGTTATGATATAATGAAACACAAGAAATTTAACTTAAAAATAAAAAAAGTAAAATAAAATTTTTAAAAAAAATCTTTTAACTATTAAGACAAACATCCCTCATTTTATCATTGCAAAATCTTTAACCTAGGGCATTGTTGCATTGAATAGTTTTGTGTGGCAAGACGGTGAAGATATATTTCATGTATGGGATTGAATTATGATGATAGCAGTGATAAGTAATATATTTTATTACATTTTAAAGGAATAATTGTAATATTATATCTCTCTTATTTAATTAAAGTACGATAAATAATAAAATTAAATTTATAAAATTGATTTTAGCAGGTTGGTGAAAAAAGATAAATAGAACCATGAGGTGAATTTTAGATTACTTTTGAAGAGATAGGCAAATGATCAATGGGATTGAATTAAATTAGTTATATTATTGTACTAGATTGCATTAGTTGTAAATCATAAAATATTATTTTTTAAAGTATTGTATAAAGTATTAAATAATTTAGATTTTTAAATTTTTACAATATCAAAAAATTTATTATATTAGTTATTCCCTGTTTAATACTTTACTTACCGCATAAGTCATTCAATATGTAGTCTGTAGGGCTCTTTTAGAATGAATAAACAAAGAATATCTAGAGATGAAATATGCAAATTGATCAGAAGCACAGAATGGAGAGAGACGAGATTGGGTGAAGGAGAAGGTTAATTGAGTGTGGAATAATGGCAGTATGAACAACATATTCGGCTATAAAAATCAAATTGATCCAAAAGCATGACTATCCCCCTATTTATAGCACTCAGAGGAGCTATGTTAGGGTTCGGATAGAACTCTTCAACAGATCTAATCGGATCATGAAAGGTGATCTCAAGAAATCAAGAAATTTTATCCCGAAAATCATCTTGGTAGTGTTATATTCTAACTCAACTAGGTTGGCCGACGAGTGTCACGTGGGTACCCGACCCACTCGGTTCGAGTGACTTAGGGTCACTCGAGTGACTCGAGTAGGTAGGTCCCGTAACTCGACAAATTATTTTCCTTAGCCACCAAATCACATGTCTCCCAATGTCCTGTGTAGGATTATACTGTCATTATCTTCATTGTCTTTAGAACAGTCATTCGATTCTCAAAGGAATCTACGTGATATAGTCTGTGCCATATATGTTCGGCTTCATTCAGCCTATGCTGTTCATACATGATTTGGCTGACTCTCTACCTCCATGGGATAAGAAAAAAGAATTCACTATTATCAATAAGGATTACAATCACTCTCTCACACTCACACTGTATCTCTGGCCTCAAATTTGAGCCTTTCACCGTCTCTCTATACACTTTCTAGCCTCTCTACTTAGCCTTCTCAGATGTATAGATGACCTTAGGGTTTCTATAAAATATAAAACCCTTATATAGGTAGCCCCTAGGTCAAAACTAGAGAACCTAGTCGCCGCGCAGAAAATCACTACTGCACCCAGACCGATCGATCTCTCTGTTAGATCGATCGATACGTCTAAAAGACCGATCAATCCGTCTTTCACAAGTCTCGATTTCTCTGCCTTCTGCAGAGCTGTTGCACCTATGTCGATCCACTTTTTAGTCTTTCAATGCTATTCGGGCATCCTACCGAGCATGGATACCAAAATTCGAGAAATCAAACCAACAATGTTGTGTACATTTTTCACATGTTTTCTTTATATGCATATTATAAGCTCCCATAAATCAAAACTCCCGAATAAAAACAAGCTATAAAACTAAAAAATACACACATGTAAGTACAAACAAAGTACAATCTTACCCTAGCAATCCACTATTTGCATCTACAACGCCTTTTTTTGAGTTATTCTTCATTTCTTTTTCTTAGGATTTGTTATAGAGATGGATTGAGAAGTATCTTGAGAAAAAATATCAAAAGGCTTAAGGGAGTTGCTTACCTCATTTGATGTTTAAAAAAAATAAAAAAGAAAGGGTCTTGACTTTAACGCTTGCTCCTTACTCTTTTCCTCCGCCTTCTTTCTTCCTTCTTTCTACTTCTCTTATTAATTCATTATACTTAAATATCTAATTTTGGATGTCCATGTGTCAAATCTTAGATTTTTAGGACTTTTTGTTGTAATGTGAGCAAAATGGTCATTTTACCATAATTATGGAAATTTTTTATTTTTAATTTAATATTTTATATTATTTACTTAATTTAAGCTATTTCAAAACTTTTTTGAGTGCTAGGGTTTTGCCTCTGAATGTTTGGTCTCTTTTAGAGTTTTCGGGTCAATGTTAGGGTTTCGGGTTACTTAGGGATTCTCTCGTTCATGTAGCGACCTAAGTTCTCGTTGTCTATCTGTTGCTAATACTAGGGTTTGGGCTAGATCACTCTATGGGTAGTTATAATCCGGGCTATTACAACTAGGGTTCGGATCGGGTTGTTACAATCTAGGTGTTACTACTAGGGTCCAGACCGAGATGTTACAATCTACCCCCTAAATAAATTTTGTCCTCAAAATTTCATGCGAAAAGTTGTAGATGATTAATTGCATCTCTTCTCTTCGAAATTGTGTCCTTGAGTTGTTTATTATTGAGGGTGTGGATAAGGTCGGGCTTATACATTCAATAATTTGGGAAAAACAGTTGTTTACTTTTACTAATCTATTAAACTAACTACTACGAAATTTTCAATGATCACGTCGTATACTTGTGGCGTGAGGATTGTTTGACTAGTGCTAACTTAAAAGCCTTTTTCCTTCAAGCGTATCCTCTTCCCGAGATAATACAACAAGTCTATCTAACATATATCTTAGAGTTTACGGATTTGGGTATACCTCCGATCATCAACGAATACTCCCTTTTCTCTTGTAAAGGCGCGAGCCTCTTGTCTATTGGTTCTCTTGTTGATCAAGTTGTTTCATCTTTCCCGAACCGCCCGTTCCCTTTTTATGAATATTGTAGTTTCTTTCCCTTGGTAGCAGGCATTCACACTTTTTATGTCCAAACTTATTGTAATTAAAGTAGATCATTGAGTTTTTCTCTTGTGAACGGCAGACACTCCCCTCATTGCCCTCTAGTTGGTCAGGTTGGACCACATTTTTCACACCATTTGTTCCTTGCTGCAATGAATTTGTTTGATCATTGTAACTCTATTCTGGTTGACAATGGTTATAGTTTAGTCTTCCTCGTAGTTAGCATTCATATCTTTTATGTCTGAGCCTATGGCATTGATAACAGACTTTTAATTTTGGTGTCCTTTTCCTTACTTGTTCCCGCCAGTCTCTTTGAGAGTAAGGTTCTGAGCGTGTGGCCTTCTTGTTATTCCATAGTGGTCCTCGTTGGTTGTCTTCTTCAGTTCTTATCGGGCAATGCATCATCTTATGTTATAGCTGGTTGCACCTACAACAAGCTCTTACTGTTGGTTATTGTTGCTTCGTGGCCTTAATCCAAACCTCAGTTGTTCGGGAAAATTTCTTCTTCTCATGTATTGAGATATTACTCTTAGGTCCGATAAGTACCATGATCCTTCCTGGGGTGCCTTCCCTTGCGATCGATCTAAGTTAGCTGTTAGATCTTGCAAAATTCGTGTTAGGCTCGGGACTTCCACTTCTTCTTTAGTTTTGCCTACTTTTGCCAAACACCCATGGTTTTGTCTTTGTTTTGCCATATCTAAAGAAAAGAATAGGAAAAAGGGGTCACGAAACTATTCGCTAAAATTGGTTCTACTTTAAAGTTGAAAGCATAACACTCAATCTCCCTATTAGTATGAAAAGTCTTATTCAATGAAATTCTATCGTTCTTCACCAATGATCGTCATAAGTCTTATTCAATGAAATTTTATCGTTCTTCACCAATGATCGTCATAGCAGGGCTACCATTCTGGGTTTTATATGAATTTCTGTTATTATATTTTGGGTCTCACTTCATTGACTAGCAAAGATCTATTCCAACCAATCAATTCCTTTCTGTTTCTATTCCGTATACTGGTAATCTCGCAGTGTTGTTTACACATAAAACCTCATATAGTTGCAAAGGCTAGTTAGAAGCTTGTTATTGTAAGCGGCTTTGACTAACAATAAGGATTTCCTTTAATCTCCTTTATGCCTACTCTTAACATACCTTTGATGGTTCAAAACTGGGTGTTTAGACTGCCCAAGTGAGATGCAGGTCTCGATTAGGTATGGTAAAGAACTTTTGTTGGTATAAAATTTCACAGTTATACTTTTTACTTGTAGCTATCGTTGTGTTGTGAGGTTTAACCAATAGTAAGTGGGTGGCCTGAGTAAGGTAATTTATTACAACCCAAATGTTATCGTGTTCTTGACAAATCCTGGCAACGAAGTCCGTAATCAATACTTTCCAACCTTTCCTAGTGTTGTACAGTCTCTCTTATCTTCCATCATTTGTCCTCCACATGCTGGTATGTAGGGTTTGGATGTCTCTTCCAGTAACTAGATCATTTCTCTCCAGTTGTCGATCGCTCTATGTAATTGAATTGTGGTAAAAGGTATGTCTGAGGCAAATATCGCGTCACGTGATCCATTATGGTTTGATGACAAACTCTCCATCAAGCACCTGATGCTCATATCATTGTCAAAAATTCTCCATTAAAAGTGGGGATGGCCAGTTTCAGATACTATCATTTTGGTGAGAAAAGTTAACGTAAATATCGATACGTACAGATATTCTTCCGTTACTTGCATACTAAGGGTTCCCTAAGCTTAAAGTTGTCTCTTGTTTTCTGCTTCTCTACCATCGGCACGAATCTTTTGCTTTTCAGTTCGTTGAATGTGTGGGTTCGCTATGAATTAGTCTGGGAAAGTTTAAACTTTGTCACGTAGTGATGTCATGAGTCCCTTAGTGTGTAGCTGTTGTTCCTAACTATAGATTGTTGGTGGCATACTTCTACTTGTCGTCTCCTTTAAAAAGGTGTAGTTAGTTGAATAAACCCTTAACCATTTCTATAGTCGGGGGTCTCGGTCTTCAAAACTTCATTAAGCGCAAATGTTAACGGTGCTTTGAGTCATAATGTTGAGGATAGGTGACCTCACGATTCGATGAGATGTTAAGAGGGTTCCATGCGTTGTCCTAATCTTTAGTGAAAACATCCAAGCCTAATAATGTACTATCCCGATGTTCATTGTCACTCACAAACCTATGGGTAAGGTTTTGAAGATCGGCGGGCAAAACATACGTGGAGTTTGATAAGGATGGTCCGCTCAATCTCATTAGTTTCAGAGGAGGTGACCATATAGCAGTGACTAGATAAGCGTTTGACTAAGGATTCCAAATGGTATAAGCACGGGATGTCACCGTGGTTAGAATATCTTAGGGTGGACTCCCAAATGGTTTAAAGGAATGGGGTCAAGGTTAAAGCAATCACCGTTGACTCAGGTTGAGGGATCAAGATATTAGCAATTAATGAATATTACATAGAGGATGTTTTCGAGACCAAATTATGCAGAATCAGACTTTGACAAAAGGTATGTTTAAGCAACAAGTAGCCAAAATGGATATTTATCCTGAAATTATGTTGGCCTAACGTATTTCAATTCAAGCATCCAAGTCAACTCCCCAGGTTGAGATTTCAAGAGTTCACAAAATGGCTTCAGTCGGACATAGAATTGAAGTCAGGAAATGAATGGTGGTGAAGGATTACCTACGAATGTTACTGGGTAGCGTCGTTGAGGACCGGTGCTATTAGAAGGAAACAAAAAAAATAAAAAAATTATCCCTCGCTTGGTGCATGTCGGATAAAAGTGGCGAAGAGCTGGCTCGCGTTTGCACGTCGCTTCATAAATGCCGTAGCAACACCATTGGACCTCCATGTACCAAATGTTCCCTGGCCCTCTATGAGCTCTATCTGTGATGGCCATCGATACCTCTTCATAAATTTGCGGATCATCGAAGTTGATATCTGAGCTACATGGGTCAACGATCCCTCGTTTATCTCTTGGCATTGTCATCTGCAGCCATCGGGTCTTTACCAAATCTCTGAGTCACTCCTTAAACCCTAGCGATACTTCCATTAGGTATGTTGTTTCATCGTATTTCCCTAGAACCTGTATCGGACCTATAAATCGAGGGAAGGATTCTAGCTTCCTCCACCTCTTTGTCCTTTTTGAGAATACTCGGGCATAAATTCACTCACCAATACGGTAGTCCTTGGAATAGTCTCGGCAGCTCCAGTAGGTTATTGCATCTGTCTCCTTGTCGTCCTCTGATTTAGGCAGTGACGACTCTAGTGGATCATAAAAGAAGGCGATGGCTTGCTCCTTGTTCTCATCGTTGTCCTCAAGTCTCTCTTTATTGACTGCTCCAAAGTCTGCCTCGTCCCCTACTACATCGGGTTCCTCATTTTCTCCTACTTCCTAGACCTCTTCCTCTCCTTGAGCTGGCCACTCATTCGAAAACATCTATTGGGTCTTGCTCTTCAGCAGGTTCTTTCTCGAAGTCTGAGTCCTCTGGTTCTGATGCTTCCCATGGTTCCACGGCTGGTTCTGTGTCGTACGCCATCTTAAAGAAAGAAAGATAGAGAAAATCCTAAGGTAAAGATTTTAAGTTGATAAAATTATACGTGATAACTTAATAGTACAGACACTCTACAGAGTTTCTACGCTACAGAACTCGCAATCTCCCATTTTCCAAGGCCTGGAGGTTCACTAAACCTAGGCTCTAATACCAATTGTGACACCCCATTTTTCGGGCACGTCGGGACATATGTAACTATAAATAAAGGACGCATTCTAGCCGAACATTCATAGATACATAAGATAGTTACTACATCATTAACGGTTCAGAGTTTGTTTAAAATACTTAATAATCACAGTCATCCAGAATATTTCAACAAAATTTACAATATGCCCATGGAAGACTGACCAAAAGATCCAAAAAGTAGACATCATACGTCTTCAAGCTGCGTCATTGGGGTTATCCGACTCCTGCTTCTCTCCCTGCTCCTCAAGATCTTCTTCTCTAATGAATGTACCCTCCTCAAACTATTCTTGTTCTTTACCTGTGGCACGAAAGCCATGAGCCACAGAGCCCATAACAAAATTAGCTAAACCATCTAACAAACTCACGACAAGATATTCTACATTACATATCGTATAATACCCAAGGCAAATTTAAGGGGAAGAGATATAAACAGTTTATCATTTTCAACAGGACAAGCACGTATAAGAACAGTGGTGCGAGTGTGTAATGCAGATGAATGTAATGCAGTAGCCCAACCCAAGTACTTCTAGAACATAATAATGAATTCCACACTGGGAATTACATAGTAGACTTGATGGCATTGCTCACTTAACCTATCATAGCCTCGTTGTGAAAGGTAAATGCTCATCTTGGCTACATGCCTCAATAATTTTAGTCACTGGCAACGATGTGGGGGCGGGCTACCCAGTTATCAACCACCCTTATACGAGCCAACAGTCCAACATTAAGTATTAGGATAATCATTAAGCGTAAACCCAATGTCTAAATAAAGCTAGTGATGAACCCATGGTTCCTAAATCCCCCTTTTATAATTAAAACCCTTCAATTCAAAATCAATATAACAACCAGGGACATCCTAGATCCACAACCACTGAATAATTAATTTTCACGTTACTCAACCCAATTGAAGGACACAAAAGGGACTCCAATAACCCAAGATGACATCTAGGAATGTTCATCATGTGCAATATGCTTCACGTGTTTAGTTAATCATAACATGACATATGAATATAATATGGCGCATGGTACAACTTGCTAAAGTATCAAATACAAGCATGCGAAACATAAACACAATTTATGTAACATAAAATCGAACCATCGGTATGAGTTCATTTCATCAAAAGTATCAATTTCATAAACTATCTACTTAAAAAGTTCATATAAGGTTTACACACTCAAGTTCCATATGTAACATGCCATTCAAACACTTGGTCAATTTTAGGTATAAGTTTAATTGCTAGTTTTAAAGTTGCGACAGCATTTTGAAGTACTTAGGCAGTGATTTAATTTTTGAGATTTTAACACCGATTCGATAAAACTATTTCCTATAACTTTAATATTTATCACCAAGGTCAGTTTCTAAGGTAAAAAGGTCATTTATTTTATTTTAGTAAAAACCTTTCAGCATTTTACAGAGAAAAATAAAGAAATTGGGCCTCTGTTGGCCACGATTTTGGAGTGTCAATTCAAGGGCTATTGGTCTGATTTTTGGTGAGGTCTTTCCTTAAGGTGTCCCCTACAAGTTTCATGTTTTTTTATAGGGCAAGTTGTTTAAAAACAATTTGAGATGTTGGCCAATTTATAAAAAGGGTTCAGTCAGCCTAAAAAGGGTTTACAGAATGTGTTTTTAACAGAGAATGCTCAAAACCTTTGGGGTATCATCCAAGGGTATTTTGGGCTGATATTTGTTCAGTTTCTATTTTAATATGTTATATACAATGCTCATGTTTATCACTTATGGATTTGGCATCTAAAAAGTTAGATTTTGGGTCTCACAAAAATGTGTGACAGTGAGGTATGTCAGCCACTGAACCTTAATAGTGACTTTTGGAAGGCTATTGACCTATCAAAATCTCATATTTTTTGCTCAGTTTTGGTGCACAGACGGAAAAATATGGCTTCTACAAATTTCATGTTTTGATCTAAGCTCGGTTCTCACTATAACTTAGGATTTTTAGGTCTACAATTCAGAGTGGTCAAGATCTGACACTCTTTGACAAAAATGAGATATCTGGAGTTCTACCCAACGAAATTACTTTAAACCAATTTTGCATGAAAGAGAACTTGAAAAGTTAGGTCTAGACAGAAAAATTACTTTAAGATCACTTTTCTACAATTAGTCATGATGTTTTAAAGTTGGTGGCAGAAAGTAAGTAAGTCCAGCAAATCAGGTTACTTAGGATTTTGGTTGCTTAGCTTGTGTTGTGTATATTTTTGACATATTTTCTTTACATACATGTTATAAGCTCCCATAAATCAAAATTCCAGAATACTCACAAGCTGTAAAGCTCAAAAATATACACATGCAAGCAGAAACAAAGCACAATCTTATCCTGGCAATCCACTATTGCATCTACAACGCCCTTTTTTGAGTTATTCTTCATTTCTTTTTCTTAGGATTTGTTATAGAGATGAATTGAGGAGTATCTCAAGGAAAAATATCAAAAAGCTTAAGGGAGTTTCTTACCTCTTTTGATGATAAAAAAATATTGAAGGACAAAGGTCTTGACTTTAACGCTTGTTCCTTACTTTTTTTCTCTTCCTTCTTTCTTCTTATCTTCTTCTTCTTTGTAAGCACTTAGAGATTTTCGGATAGCTCTCTCTCTCTCACCTCTTAGTCGAAGCATGTAGAGAA
>JAOTRH010284068.1:26686-38839 GCA_034768845.1 Heliamphora exappendiculata | reverse complement strand
TTCTAAATTAACTTTGGTTGCACGGGTTTTATTTTGATTGTTCTTCGTCAAAAGTTTTATCTGGAGCCCGTTTCGGCTTTTACTCGTCCAGTTAATTTTTTACTAAAAATCTTTTGCAAAAATAATGATCTTGGCAATTTTACCTCCAACATATATGTACCGGCGCATATAAAAACAACATGGCTGTAACTATGAGTATAACAACACATACGACCATGATATAAGAAGGTTGCGATCGTCATGTTTCAAAACCTCATAAAGCTTTTGATGTGTTCAGTATGCTTGTGACCATCGAAATAGAACGTAAATAAAAGTTCAAGGAAATAAATGTTTACATTAACATGAATGATAAATATGCAATAAAACAATGGAAACCTTATCTACGACACCCTCGGGAGAAGAATATAAGGGTTTAAGAAGAGTCGTGGTGTCCTAAGGTTATCTCCTGTGAGTATCCACCCCGAACGGCCCCTCGACAGTGAGAAATGATACCTCTAAGCTAATACATGTGCTCTAAAAACTCCTCCGGGGCAAGCAAGAACACAAACAAGGCTCGGAAAATAAACGATGGATGGGTGAATAGCAAATAGGGGAGTATTTTGACAGAGTTTGGGCCTCCAGGTATATCTCTCTCTTATTTTTACTTGGAATCGCTACCTATTTATAGGCAAGACAAGCAACATAGACCCCTTTTGAGATGCTGCCACCTATCCAAAAAGGGGTAATAGTGACGGTCGTTACTTTTTTGCTTTTGTACAGTGCAAGCCACTACCTTTATGGTGGTGAAAAGGACAGCCGTGACTTTTAAAAGTCACAGCCTGGATAATGAAGCAACGGTCGTGACAAAGAAATTCACGGCTTAGTTTAGGGCTTTCGAAAAAGGTCACGGCCATGAGATTAAGGACACGACTTGTTCTTGGGTTTTCAAAACGGTAGCGGCTGTGTGAATGGAAATGTCACGTCATGAAGGTTGTTTAAGATTTTTTGGTTTTGAGCCATATTTGTGAGTTTTCTTGCTTAGGAGTTTCTTTTAGCATTATTCTCATACGTTTGTCATTGGAGTGCATTCGAGACGGGTGTCTAAGATTCGACTTGGTCAGATTGGGGTGTCTACAACGAGATTTATAAACACATCTCAATACTGTAGTCTCGCCAATCGGTGTCTCTACTCATAAGGTGCTACAAAAAATGTTTACCTTTAGCCTTATGTAGATGCAAATGTGGTTGAGATGAATGAATGCGATGCTCCGGTGTCAACGAGACCACTGGCCTATGAACAGTACACTAAGAAGGTACCTCGGATGATCGATATACTGGTTATAGCGTCTGGCACGGTTGGTGCCACTGACATACTAGGCTCCACGAGGGCATACACTCGCCCTTGATTCCCCTAAATCGGCCAACTGCTCCCCTTAGCTCCCGGCTGCCCTACTGACTGAGATGAGGTATCTCCTCATGCCATCCTAGCGGATTGTACTCCTAATTGCTGTTGCGAATGGCTATAGCCCTATCGTCCCTGTGATGTTTGCCCCTGATGTGCCCCAGAAGCGTGCTGAGCACTCCCTACCTAAGGGCAATCTCGACGTATGTGACCCACCTAGCCACATTGAAAACATGAAAATTGGGTCCTCCATTGAGCTTGACTCTATTGCTGCTACTGTTGTTATCCCCTCTATGTGCAATCTGTAGAACGTGCCCTGGTTGCTTGGATGTATAACACACCATATCTCGTCGATCAAAATGTTCAGATGGCGCAATGGACGGTACGGGTGTTGACCGCGGCTACAGTTGGGATCTTATGGGATAGGAGCTCGGTCCTCCCAACTTTTGCCTCTTCTACTGGAGCCCCTCTGACCGCACACTAGAAACACCCTGATGTGATTTACATTTTCAATTCTTACGGATCTCTGTCATAGGATTCTCAACTCGGATAGCAGCCTCCACTAACTCAGTGTAGACTTGAAACCCCAATGCTGTAATCTTATTCTTGATTGGGGTCGAAGACCCCTTTCAAACCGTTTGGTGCGTAACTCCTTCGTTGCTACCATCTCAGGTGCAACCCGCAATAGGTTCGCGAACTTGGCCTCATATTAAACCATGATAATATTCCTATGAATAAGGGAGAGAAACTCCTTCCGATACGTATCTATTGACGAACCCAAAAAATACTTTTCTAAAAGGAACCTAGTAAAAGCGCTCCACGTGCTATCCATGGTGGTCTTGGCAAACTTCCACCACTCTCTAGCATCTTGCCAAAGTTAGAACGCCGCCAACCTCACTTGCAACTCATCCTCCATGATCTCTAGGGTGTCGAAGATCGTCGTGGTCACCTCTAACCACTCAGTAGCAACTTTGGGGTCTGGCTCCCCAGAAAAGGTTAGAGGATCCAATCGTCGAAATTCTCTCATTTCCACTATGGCCCTTGGCTCGGGAGCTCTTACTCTAACCCTAGCCGCCTCAGCCAAAGCTCTCATTATAGTGAGCATCTTCTGAACAATGTCAACGCAGCCCACTTGTTCCTGCGGGGCATGCACGCCCCCTTCTTCCAAAACCTGACCATATGCACGGCCTCGGCCACAACCTCGGCCTTTACCTCATCTCGGCAACATCACTCTATGTATAAGAAGGAACGAAGAGAGATATCAAGAACAAGGCTGACAACAACTCATCTCTCACGGATAATACCGTCCCCCAACACCATCCCCCAATGAGATACCATATAACACGAATCATCACATCAACACACCTTATGCAACACATAGAGAGGAGAACTAATTGGAATGACATGTTAATCCGAGTAACGCATTTGGATTTCTAGTTACAACAGACGTTAGCCAAATGCCTTTCTAACTCGAACCCCAAATTAGTCGACCAGTCGCCTAGGGACAAGATACATCATCCTAAGAGTCCAACCTCCATGCCTAAATACCACATGGCATGCAAATGTCAAGTAATATCTAAGCTATTTTATGCTAACACATTAATACATGAATGTCACACATCAATGCAAGCTCTCACGCAATAGATCAACCACTCCCACAGCTTATATGTATTCCAAACTAGAGCTCTGAAACCAATCTGTAACGCCCCGATTTTGTAGAAATATAAACCCATTCAACTTAATGAAGAAAAGAAGCCAATTTAAGGAACCCAACCTAAATAAACTCATGAAAAAAGTACTTAATAAAAAGAATCCAAACTTTTAATTTTCCCATCAACGATGCGGGTAAAAAGAGTCAGTTTCCTTTGTAAGTAATTCCCAAAAATGACCCATGCATACCCAAAGGATATCCCAAAGATGTTTAGTAGAAACCCATTTTTAAAATAAATTTCGAAAATGCACCACCTAGCAGAGTTCGCTCAAGCGGTGAGGGACCCAAGAGCATGCTGGCCACAATCCTGTTTCTAAGTATTGAAAAATCACCAATTTTCCTCATCCTTCGAACAAAGTTTTAAATAGGCAAAATTGTGAAGTAAAGCATACACTTGATAATGAAATCACATCTTTTAACCCAAAAACCCGAAATCAAACTTCCAAGATCATGATGTTTCATTCAGAACCAAGGGATTCAACCCATAAAATGAGCCCAACGCCTTCACATGCATACAAATCATGAATTTATGGCCTTAGGACCTTACAACATGGGTTACTCCAACCGAAAATATATTCATCCAAATATTCAAAACGTGAATTACATTTACAATTTTTATTTATCAAAAGATGTTATCAATGAATATGTAATTCTATCAAACAACTTAAAAAGGGTCCCGCAACCACCCATCTTACTCTAACACCTTATTTCCGCTATCACCTAAAATGTTGTCAAATAACATGAGCCGTGGCTCGTACAAAATTGACTAACACTGAACATATGTATGACATGCGAGAATGGTTATGCGAAATGCAACATTTAACTTTCTCTAGAAACCATTTCTATTTGTCCTAGCCAAATCCTGTCACATAACCGAGTTTTGAAGTAAAAAACATAGTTTAATCTTCCATGACCTTAGTGAATAAAACTGTTTCAACATGTCACCCCATCGTTGCCAACCAACCCAAGAATTTCCAAATTCTATAATTCATTTATAAATTTAATTAAGTACCAAAGCCAGACGGCGCCTATAGACTCAGGCGTATTTATTACTACCGAGTCACGTGTGGCCCAATTGAACAATACCCATTCTATAGCCCGACACGAAGAGCACATATTTTTTGTTTCCGTCAGAAATATCGATGGGTGGGCCTCCCAAGAGCACATTTTTACGGGAATTAACCCGAAAGAAGGGCCTACCTTATAATGCGCAAGTTTCTAGTCTTTCACCGAAGAGCTACTCGATCCCAAACTTAGACATTCAATTCCGTCACACGGTACTTTAATTATATCATTTTTATTTACAACCAATACGTGTCTAACCGTCAACCTAGTTCCTCTCGCCAAACCTCACACCATTATAGTTCTAATCTGAACCATCACATATTTCCTCATAATTCATATATTCAAATATAATGGTTCAAAACCCCCAAGGTTAACATTTCATGTAATTAATTTCCAATAATTTATCGATTTTACACAAAACCCTCAACCCAATACCCACCATTTTCATGTATCATAGCAACTCATAGAATATTCATGCAATAGGTTAATAAAATCCCAATTTGTCCAAAAATTTTCTCAATTTCAATATTTTGGTTCGTAAATGCCGAAAGTACCAATTTGCATGGTTTTAACTTAAATTCAAAACTTTAACCCATTATTTTTTCAATCTCAATCATATCCAACAACAATAAGAACATATAATCATTTTAAACCATCAAAAAATCTAAGATTTAGCTTGCTTTAACATCAAATCCTAACTCAAGGTTTTAAAAATACAATTTTCATACTTTCATGTTCATATTTTCAAGTACACAACTCATGTCACATAGATATTCAAGGATAATAATAGATCCTACCTCTTTGATGATAAATCTATAAGAAAGAAGCCCTAGCAAGCTTCAACAGTGAGAATCTCTAACCGAAAGGCGAGAAGGAAGTTTCTAACGCTAAGCTCAAGCCTCCAATGAGAATGTTCAACCAAGAGGGAAGCGAAGAACCTACTCAAGAGAAGTAAATAGGGCTTCAAGAACTCTCCAAACTCAACCCTAGGTCTCAACTTTTGTTCTAGAGGGAGAGATGAAAATAATGACAAGAAAATATTTTAATTCGCAACTTATAGGCTGCTCGCCGACCGTCCATTCGAGTGGACCTGGGACCGCTCGAGCGGTCCTCACTGACTCGATTTCTAAAATGGACCTGGGACCGCTTGTGCGGTCCTCACTGACTCGATTTTTAAAAACACTCGATCAGGCACCTGACCGCTCGAGCAGACAATGTTGAAAGGGACCATGAACAAAATATGTGTAAAAGAATCAAATTATAGACTAAACACCTCAAGGCTCACCAAAACAACTCACAACAAACCTCAAGGCTCACCTAAACAACCCACAACAATAGTTCTCATGCACTTCCAAGCATGCAATTATTATTAGCAAATGTTATCATGCTCAACTTTTAATTCTCACATGCGATTTATACATTTAACCGTCATCTCATAAAAATCACAACATACTTTCGTTTATTAAATACAATTCAAATGGGACCGAGTCCCTACAGTGTACTAACACAGTAGTTTGAATTATATTATTTTCCATAATCAAGACATACTGACTAAAAATACTGTGCTACAGTCCTATCAATGGTGTGTCCCGTTCCATTCAAGATTATGAACAAAAACTTATATTAATCAGGAACCAATAATCTGAACTTATGTGTGTAAGTCAAACTCTACACACCATATCATTTACTATGTATAATAAAAGACACACATATAGCAATAAATAAATAATACAGTACAAATATTATTCATACAGATTCTCATTAAAATAAAATATTAAATTTTATTAATGAATAAAATAAATATAAAAACTATTACAAAATAGTTTGGCTTTTAGTATATACCTCTAACACAAGAAATTCCTATAAACGAAAGACTTCACTGAATTGGCACTACACTTTGTCGGCTACTACTACTCGTCCCTGCTCGTCGAGTGCGTCCCTCGCCTCTACTCATCTCGAATAGCTGATTGATTTTTTTATTTTCTCTCTGCTTATTGAGTAGGGTTTGCTTTTGCTTCCCTAGTCAAATTAGAAACTATCGTTTACTTAATTGACCAAAACAATTAAGTTGCTATTTTTGTTAATTTTTTGTGGATAAAAAAATAATTTTATTGCTTGTAATGGGAAAATTAACTCTTTTTTGGCCAACAAAATAAAGTAGAACAAAAAAAAATGGCTTTCACTCACTTTTTAAATACTAGCTATTACCGTCGCAATTAGTACAAATAAATTTACATCTTCTTGCTATGCACTGATTTGTGAACATTGTTCTCCATTTTTTTTTTACTCGCAAGATCCTAACTCTTCAATATACTAAATGAGTTATAATTAGTTATATGCTCTAGTGGGATTAAGAATTCAATTTGATGTAAATTCAGCGCTCATGTGTTATGCAAACGAAAACTAAAATAAATCTAACGAAATGACTAATTTGTCCCAAAAAAATAGGTGAGAATGACTATAGGATTATTTCTAATCAATTGAGTGAATTTTAATTTTAGATTTGGCTGAGAATGAGTAAATTAGATTATTGAAGAACGAAGTAACTAAAATGAATAGCTAAGTGCGAAGTACAAAAAATTCATGAAAATTTTAGATGATAAAAATAAATTTGGATTACTTTATTTTTATATACTTAACTATTATTAATGTATTAAAAATATGGTGATTTAATCTAGGATTCTATTTTGACAACTTATTTGAGAATAGATCTCATACTTCGAACTGTTATCCCACGAGGTCCCTTTAATAATTTTTGGGACTTTTATACCCTCAAAATGTTCTCCACGAAATTTGATATCATTTAATGTTCGGTTGATTTTATTTTTAACGTTATAGCACCTGTTAAAAAATATTTATAAAAAGTTTATCATCCCATTTAATTCTAATTATAAGATACCTCATGATTTTATATTTGTTGTAGCATCATTATGGTAATATTATATAGCTGAAAACTGAATGTTTTATATGGCAGGTTCAATTTTGAATTTATAGTAATAAAGCAACCTAAATAGATGGGATCATATTGTATTACATTCTCAGCCAAAATTATTTTCATTACATAAATTTTGAAAACATATTGTATTACATCATTCGATTACACAGATTTTTGGGTTACAAGTTTTAAAGCGAGACGACTTTCAGAAAAATATCAAATCTTGCTTATATGAGAAAATATGAACATATACTCATTCTGTTTTCAGCTATATTATATTACCATAACATACTGAAACAAACATAGAATCATAAAATATCCTGGAATTGAAATTAAATGGGTTAATAAAGTCTCTATAAATATTTCCTAACATGTGCTATAACGTTGGAAATAAAATCACCCGAGTATTAAATAATATTAAATTCCATAGAGAACATTTTGAAGGTATATAGTAGTTTCAAAAATTATTAAAAAGATCTCGTGGAATAACAGTTCAGAGTACGGAATCTATCATTAAATAAGTTGCCAAAATAGGACCCTACGCTAATTTACTCTTAAAAATATCATCCATATTCGTTTGGACCCATCTTATTGGGTTACAACTTATTAACTATAACGCCTCTATTTCATTACAACATAAACCCGCATGATTTTATGAAGAAAAAAACCCGATTTAAGAAATCCAAATCCAACGAGCTTGTAGAGAAAAATCTTATAAAAAGAATCCAAACTTCTAATTTTCTCATCAAAGATAAGAGTAAAATGATTTAATTACTTTTGCAAAATTCTCCCAAAAAGATCAATTTGGCCCCCAAAGAATGCCCCAAAGAATCCAACAAAATCTCCCATTTTAAAATCAAAAGTCTCAAAATTTCTCAACAGCAATTGTCCGTTTGAGCAAGCCCTCCCCCGCTCAAGCAGTGAGGTACCCGAGAATTTTTTGGCCAAAATCCTAAAAATTTTCTAAGTGTTGGAAAAACACTCGATTTTCATAAGTTTTGACTTTGTTTTACAATAGGCTCAAATTCCAACTAAAACATACATTTAGTAAGGAAACATCTCCATACAATCCAATAATTTTGAAAATCTAAGTTTGAAATCACAATATTCCAACCTAAGACTAAGGAACCCAAACCAAGAGACGAGTACAATGCCTTCACATGCATACAAAATATGAAATTATGACCTTAGAGCCTTACAAAACAAGTTACTCCAAACCCACAAACTTCCATCCAAGGTGTTCAAAAGGAATTACATCTTTATAATTTCTATTCTTAAAAGGTTTCATTAATGGGTGTGTAAATCTACTAAGTTACACAAAAAGAATCTCCAAGACCGTACTTCTCATTTCTTGGCTTCCTTCTTGCTGTCACCTGAAATGTCGTAAAACAACTTGAGTCGAGACTCGTAGAAAATTGACTAACAATGAACATATGTATAACATACGAGGATAGTTATGCGAAATAAAACACCTAGAATTTATCAAAACCAACTTCCATTCTTTACCCAAAAAGCCATTCACATAACTAATTTTCCATATACAAATTAAACCCAATTCCCTTCACAATCCATCATTTAGTCCGTTATCTCAATTTCATTACACCAATTTTAAATATCAATTTTCACAACTCCCGCATACTCATACACACAAGCACACATACTTTACCTACTTCCCTTCATATCTCAACCATTTCATGGTTTTACAATCTAACTCAATGCAAGGACTATTTTATGGTCTTTCACCAAGGGACAAGTGCCTAATCCAATTCAATTCATGTACTTTTTTATACTCTTTCACTGTGGGCAAAGTATCCAACCCAATTATGGTTTTCAAATTTTAAAAATCGACGTCGAATGAGCTTATAGACACATGTATGGCTATTATCGATCGGGCCACGTGAGTCCCGCCAAGTGGCAAATGCATTCTATAACCCACCACGACTAACGCCTCCTTCTTAGTTATTAGCCAATGGACAGGGTACCCAAATCTGCACAGTTTTTTGGTCTTTCACCGAGGAGCTGGACTAGTCCAAAGTTACAATCCATGGATCCCAGATTTATTCATTCACATTATCACTTTCAAAATTCCAAATACGAGTCCAACCCAATATGGTTCCTCTCGTCAACACCCAACACACACAAGGTTAAAATCAATTAGACATGTTTTATTCAAAATCCCAACCATTATTACGTTAATTCCAAAATTTACCAATTTTACCATTGAGTTCATCAATCTAAAAACTCCCAATTTTTAAGGATTAATCCAAAAACTAAATCCTAATTTCTTTTTTTTTCAAGTCCAACCATTTCTAACAACAATAACAAGTTACAATTATCTTAAATAACCCATAAATCAAGGATTTAACATACTTTAACATTAAACCCTAACCAAGGGCTCCGAAAATATAGATTTATCATGATTTCATATATAAATTCAAAATAATCGACTCATATCCAACAATATTAATGAGTAGTCATAAATCCTACCTCTTAGATGCAAAAGACACAAGAATAGAGTCCTAGCAAGCTCCAAACATGAAGACCTCTAACTGAAAGGTGAGAAGAAAGCTTCCAATGCCAAGCTTAAGCTTTCAATGGGTGTTCCACCAAGAGAGAAGCAAGAATCACCACCAGTGAGGTAAGGGAAACCCTAAGAAGCACCAAGAAAAGTTCTAGGGTTTCTAACACAAGTTTAGAGAGAGAAGAAAAAGAGAGAAATAAAAGTGAAAGGCTTAACACGTAATTTTATAAGTCTGCTCGCCGACAGTCCGCTCGAATGAACAGGGGGCCGTTCGAGCAGTCCCCACTTACCTGAACTTTCTGCCACTAGTTCGCTCGAGCAGGTTTCTGATCACTCGAGCGGTCAATGATGAAGGTAACCTTACATAAATGATGTATAAATGAATCAAATCATAAGAAAAACACCTCATAATTCACCTAAATCACCCACAATAATTGTTCTTATGCATTATCAAGCATTTAATCATTGTTAGCAACATTATCATGCTAAAATTTTAATTTCTTCCCACAATTAAACATTCAATCACATGACACCAAACCAACCACGATGAGTTTTTAATAAATCCTTTTAAATTTCAAGAGACCGGGTCCCTACAACCTCCTTCACTTAGATAGTTTCGTCCTATGTGTATCTATATGGTACAACTAGATGATTTTATAGCAAAGAACCAGGAGCACATATTGTACAAGTTTAAGAGATCTATTTATGGAATTAAGCAGGCATCAAGGTCTTGGAATACTCGGTTCGATCAAGCCATAAAATCGTATGATTTTGATCAGAGTACAGATGAGTCCTGTGTGTACAAGAAGCGTGACGAAAGCGTGGTGATCTTTCTAGTACTTTATGTAGATAATATCTTGCTCACCAAAAATGATGTAGGGGTATTATCTACGGTAAAAGTATGGTTATCTCAACAATTCGATATGAAGGACTTGAAAAAAGTCAGTCACATCCTAGGGATCAAGCTTGTGTGAGATTGAAAACAAAGGATGTTGAGCTTATCACAAGCGAAGTATATCGATGATATCCTTGCTCGTTTTAGTATGTAGAATTCCAAGAAAGGGTTTCTCCCTTTCTGACATGAAATCACTATATCCAAGAACCAGTGTTCTAAGACACTTGATGAGATAGAGAAGATGAAGGCAGTTCCTTATACTTCGACAATAAAAAACCTAATGTATGCTATGCTTTGCACTAGACTCGACATCTTATTAGCCATTGGCATGATTAGTAGATATCACTCTAACCCAGGGTAGGAGCATTAGACTACGGTAAAAAATATAATCAAGTACCTAAAAATGACTAAGAATTATATATTGATTTACCAGACAAATAGTCTAGTATCTTTAGGGTACACAAATTCAAACTTTTAGTTAAACAAAAATTTCCATAAGTCTACCTCAGGATATGTGTTTACCTAGGAAGGTGGAGTTATAAGTTGGAGGAGTGTCAAGTAATCTTGTATTGTTGATTCCACCATGGAGACTGAGTACTTGACAGCTGCTGAAGCAGCCAAGGAGGCCGTTTGGCTTAGGAACTTCTTGTTAGATCTAGATGTGATACTTTCAGTTCAATTGGCTATTATACTTTATTGTGATAATAGTGGAGCGGTTGCAAAATCAAAGGTGCCAAGAGTCCACAAGAAAGAAAAGCACATTGAGCGTAAGTATCACTTGATATAAGAAATTATACAGAGGGATGATGTTGTTGTGACCAAAATTGCATCAGGAGACAACCTTGTAGATCCTTTTACAAAGAATTTATCGACTAAGAGTTTTGATAGTTATGTAGAGGGAATAAAAGTTAGATGCATGGCAGCATGATTTTGAGTATAAGTAGAAGATTGTCATGGATGTATACTAAAATTCATAGATTTTATTTTGATTTTAGTATTTAATTTAATTTAAATAAAATTAATTTTTTTATTTTATGACAATCTTATTGAGTAATGTATGTAATATTATTTTTTTAATGTTATGCATGGTTGTCGTTTATTTTGTATAGTATTTAATCTGGTGTGTAGAGTACGACTTTCAAACAGAAGACCTGACTATAGGTTCTTGCAGAATATAAGTTTTTGTTCATAGTTTAGATGAAAATGGACAAACCATTGGTACGATTGTAGCACAGAGTTTTAGTAGACCTGTCTTAGTTACGGGAAATAGATAATAGTGTCGTCTATTGTTTCTACTCGATGTGCTAGTACACTTCGTGTGTATTGAACAGAACCACATTGAGATAATTAATTTTATACTGACTATATAAATTAATTCACACATAAGGTTATTATCCCAAAATAATTATTATTTGCGTATATTTGATATTTGTTGTTTTGATTAATTAGAGGATGTAATCTTTTATAGGTCTATAATCCCGGTGAGTTAGATAGTGGTATTAATTATACGGTGAATATTAATTATTGACAAAATAAATATCTCGATTGTTCGGGATTGACGATACCCCCTTAAGAAAGTTTATAAGTTTTGACCAGGTCAAACCATACAGGTGGATTTGATTATCCGGTGGTCAAATAAGTTAAG
>JAOTRH010284068.1:8438-26586 GCA_034768845.1 Heliamphora exappendiculata | reverse complement strand
CTTAAGAAAGTTTATAAGTTTTGACCAGGTCAAACCATACAGGTGGATTTGATTATCCGGTGGTCAAATAAGTTAAGCAAAAGGGCTTAATGAATTTTAAAGATGCCGATTAAATAAAATTGTCAGTAATTAAGTTTAATTGGCGGGTATCGAGAATCTTAACGTTGGGAGATAAGTTAAGGATTTAATAATAGGAACTTAATGAAAATTGGTCATGAGATTATGGCTAAGAATGTAGTTACAGTTCTTTAATGGTATGAACTGTAATTTAGTATTTTATAAAAATTGCAGAAATCGTTGAAAGGCTTTCATAATTACAAAAATCGCTGAGATGTTTGCATATTTGCGGAAACCACTAGATGAGTATCTGGGTTACACTAGAAGTCTATGTCATAATTACTCTACGGGTCCCTACTGTAGCCCTATAAATATGTGAGTAGGCTGAGCCAAAATTCATAAGTTGTCTTTCAAGACTATGGTTGTCTAGGTTTTGCCGATTTCAGTTCTCGAAGAATCGTAGCCCATTTTATGTTTGGAAATCGCATCGGGAATACAGTAGAATGTCTGATCGGAGCTTCAACTTAGGAAATCAAAGTTCATAGTTAAAGAATTGACCAAAAGGTAATCATCTGAATAAACTGTGGTGGCACAAGTTTTATTTTTGATCATTTGACATCAAAAAGTTTTTATCTGGAGCATATTTTGGCGATTGCCTATTCAATTTTTGTTTTTTTGAAAAATCATTTACAAATCAATGATCTTGGCAGTTTGCCTCCAACAAAAAGAACTCACTCCAACCATAGGAAGATTCACCACGATGCAAGATTTGTAAATGAAGCAAGGGCTCTTATAGAAGAACTTTAATCCCGACGAATTTGCTTCTCGACAACAATAAGGGAAAGTCAAACCAAAGGGTGTAGAAATCACATGGTACATACAATAACTAGAATGATAAACACACCTCTCTAAGCCGAATGAGAACCACATAAAGAGTTAGCCGCCATAGCAAATACAGCACTACGCCAAGATGGGAACACAATCAAAGGACTGCTATCAACACAAGACCCAGTGACATTAGAATGGAAGGGGTCACTGAAAGAAATCAGGTCCACATATTCCTCTATGTCGTCACAAGGCAGTCTACTAAAAACAACGCACCGTTAACCACCAAGGGGTGCCAACAGGGAATCAACCAAGCATAGAAACTCTATAACTCATCTTGCGCACTATCTTCTTACCCTTCTGTCATTCACACTCAATCATTTAACGCTTTAACTAATGTACTCTCGTCAATCATACAATTAAAACTATCATTCGATCTCACTGAAACTAACGAGGTAATAACCTCTCTCGAACTCCTCAACGGTAGACTTTAAGCATCTTCACAAAGAACTCTTTCCCTACACAACAAGATTCCCACGCTGCATCCTAGGTAAACAGGTTGACTCTAAAGGGGCACACCCATGAAGGATCTTCATACTTAAACTCTTCATAACTTATGCCTACACTGTATTTTCACGTGAACCTCCAGGTCATTTACAACAAGGCCTATCCTCTTACCAAAATGAGTAGTCCAAACACTCACCCTAAAAGAAAGAACAATTTTACATACCGAACAAGACGCCAATCTTACCCACTCAAGGACTATCGGGATTGGCCAGGCGAATCAACACGGCCTCAGGAATTTTAATAAGGATCTCACCTTGACAAGAGCTAAAGGTAACACAACCCAACACCAACTAGTTCGTGTGCCACTAAACTATCGTACAACCTTTGATCTATCGCTACAGACGTTGGTTCTACATCTCATCACTAACCCCTCTTTCTTGAATAGGGCTCACGCGATTAGCCAACTAACCAGATATTTCTAGGGTACCCAACCTGAGCATTCGTGCTCACTGGGTAGAGCAAACAAACTTTCATTAAGAGACTACGAAGACCTAGTTTTAAACTCTCACGACCACGGTGGTACAGGTTCATAGGACATAACTAACAAGATCACGATAGGTGTACCAGACTTATGGAGATCACAATCTCCCCGCATAGGGGAAAACAAAGAGTCAATGAAAAGACATTGAAACCCAAGCTTCATTGGGCTTAGCAAGCCAAAATAGGATAAACCCCCCACAAGATAGTTCTCCTACTTATAGGACGGACCATGACAAGAGTACCATTCGCTATACTTAACCCTCCAACTCACACGCCCTGCCAATCGACATCTCTATACATAAAGCGCTATCCAACATGACTATCACTAGTCCTATTGCAGATGCAAAAATGGATGGGCTAAATGCGTGCATTGCTACGGCATTGACATAAACATTGGTCCATGAATGGTATTCTAAAATGTACCTTGGATGATCAAAGGGCAAGTTGTGGCATTCAGCACGGCAGGTGCCATCGAAGCACTGGGCTCGGCATGGGTACACCCTCGTCCGTAAAACTTCTTCCCCTAAAATGCTCCTAAAGAACTCTGAACATTCCCTTTCTAAGGGCAGTCCCGACGCATGTGGCCCTCTTGGCCACACTGGAAACAAGAAAATGGTGCCTTCTTTTGGGTATGACTCTGTTGCCTCTCCCTCTATAGGCACTCCCTGGAGCAATTCCCTGGCTATCTGCAATAGAAGTAAAACATCACTCGACGCTCAGAATGTCCCGATGACGCAATAGATGGCGCGGATCCCAGACGTGGCTACTCCTGGGACCTCGTGGAACAAAGATTAGGGCCCCCAGACTTCTGCTTCTTGAACTAATGCCCACTTGACTACGCCCTCGTGTTTTTTGGTTGTGATTTCAACTCTGATCATGTTTCCTCTCTCAGCCAGTGCACTATCAACTCTGATAGTGGCTTCCACTAACTCCTTGTAGCCCCAAATTTCAAGAACTGCAATCTTATCTCTTATAGAGGGTCGAAGACCCTGCTCAAACCATTCGGTGCGTAACTCCTCAGTCGCCACCATCTCTGGCACAAACTGTGACAACTCCACAAACTTGGCCTCGTATTGGACTATTGTCATGTCCTCCTGGATGAAGGAGAGAAACTCCTCCCGTTAGGTGCTCCTTATAGGTCTTGAAAGGTACTCCTTCAATAAAACCTTGAAGAAGGCAACCTATGTACTTTCCCCAGTCGCCTTGGCAGACTCCCACAACTCCCGCACGTCTCCCCAAGGTTAGAATGCCACAACCTTTACCCTCAGCTCATCCTCCATAATTCCCAATGTGTAGAAAATCATAGTGGTTACCTCTAACCATTCGGTAACAGTTTTGGGATCAGACTTCCCGGAGAAGGTTGGGGGATCCATCCATCGAACTCTCTTAGTGCTGTTGTAGCCCTCGGTTCGAGAGCTCTTACTCCATCCCTAGTTACCTCTACTAAAGCTCGCATCATCTCGAGAATCTCTTAGAGTACATCGACACTGCCCACTTGCTCCGGCGGGGCATACACGTTCCCTTCTCTTGAGACTCGGGCGAACGTACGACCTTGGCCGTGATCTTGGCCTCTACCTCTTCTTGAGAACATCACACTAAATAAGAAAGGATAATGGGAGATATTAACAACAAGGTTTAAACCCACTCATCCCCCACGGACAACCCCATCCCTCAATAAGGCACCACATAACACGTATCATCGCATCAACACATCTCATGTAGTATATAATGAGGAGAACTAATCAAAATGATACGTCAACAAGGGTAACTCATTTGGATTTTTGGTTATAACGGATGTCAGCCAAACGTCTTTCTAACTTGCACCCCAAACTAGTCGACCGGTCACCTAAGGACAAGACGCATTATCCTAAAAATCCAACCTCCATACCCAACTAACACAGCATTCAAACATCAAGCTATTTCGTAGATACATCATGCTAAAACACAGATACATGAATGCCAAGCATTATTACAACTCTCACATAATGGATCAACCATTCCCACGGCACCTAAGTATTCGAACCTAGAGCTCTGATAATAATATGTAACGTTCTAGTTTCATAACAATATAAACCTGCATGATTTTATGAAGAAAAGAACCCAATTTAAGAAATCCAAACGCAACGAGCTTGTAAAGAAAAAATTTGTAAAGAGAGTCTAAACTTTCAATTTTCTCATCAAAGATAAGGGTAAAAGGACTTAATTACTTTTACAAAATTCTCCCAAAAGGATCAATTTGGCCCTAATGAATGCCCCACAGATACCAACAAAATCTCTCCTTTTAAAACCAAAAGTCCCAAAATTTCCTAACAACAACTATCTGCTTGAGCAGGCCTTCCATTACTCAAGCGGTGAAATACCCGAGAGCTTTCTGGCCAAAATTCTAAAAATTATTTTAAGTGTTGGGAAAATACTTGATTTTCATAAGTTTTGAATATGTTTTATAATAGGCTCAATTTCCAAGAAAAACATACATTTAGTAAGGAAACATCTCCATACAATCCAAGAATTTCAAAAAATTCATGTTTGAAATCACAATATTCCAACCCAATATCAAGCAATCCAAACCAAGAGACGACTCCAACGCCTTCACATGCATACAAAATATGAAATTATGACATTAGGGCCTTACAAAATGGGTTACTCCAAACCCACAAACATCCATCTAAGGTGTTCAAAAGGAATTACATCTTTACAATTTCTATTTTCAAAAGGTATAATCAATGGGTGTATAATTCTACTAAGTTACACAAAAAGGGTCTCCCAGACCGTACTTCTCATTTCCTAGCTTCCTTCCCGCTATCACTTTAAATGTTGTTAAATAACATGAGCCGAGGCTCGTAGAAAATTGACTAACAATGAATTAAGCATGGCATGCGATGATGGTTATGCAAAATGCAACACCTAGAATTTATCAAAACCAACTTCCATTCTTTACCCAATAACTCATTCACATAACCAATTTTTTTTTCACAAATTAAACCTAATTCCCTTCACAATCCATCATTTAGTCCGTTATCTCAATTTTATTACACCCATTTCAAATATCAACTTTCACAACTCCCGCATACTCATACACACACAAACACATACTTTACCCACTTCCTTTCATATCTCAACCATTTCATGGTTTTACAATCTAACTCAATTCAAGGACTATTTTATGGTTTTTTATCGAGGGACAAGTTCCTAACCCAATTCAATTCATATACTTTTTCACGGTCTTTCACCGTGGGCTAAGTATTCTACCCAATTATCATTTTTAAATTTTAAGAACCGACGCTGAACAAGCTTATAGACCTATACATGGCTACTACCAACCAGGCCACACGAGACCCGCCAAATGGAAAATGCGTTCTATAACCCGCCACGACTAACACCTCCTTCTCGATTATTGGCCGACAGGCCTAGTACCAAAATCTATGCAATTTTTCGGTCTTTTATCGAAGAGTTGGACTAGCCCATAACTATGATCTACGGATCCCAAATTCGTTCATTCACATTATCACTTTCAAACTTTCGAACACGAGTCCAACCGAGCATGGTTCCTCTTGTCAACACCCAATACACACAGGGTTAAAGTCAATTAGATATTCTCCATTTCTTACATTTAACATTATTACGTTAATTCCAAATATCATCAAGCCCATGGATTTTACACATGTAAATAGGCTTCCGCAACACAAAATTTACCAATTTCATCATTGAGTTCATCAATTCAAAAACCCCCAATTTTCAAGGATTAACCTAAAAATCAAACCCTAATTTTTTATCTTTCAAACCCAACCATATCCAACAACAATAAAAAGTTACAATCACCTTAAATTGTAGATAAATCAAGGATTAAACATACTTTTACATTAAACCCTAACTTAGGGCTCAAAAAATATAGATTTATCATGATTTCATATATAAATTCAAAATAATCAACTCATATCTAACAATGTTCATGAGTAGTCATAAATCGTACCTCTTAAACTCACAAGACACGAGAATAGAGTCCTAGCAAGCTCCAAACATGAAGACGTCGAACCGAGAGGTGAGAAGAAAGCTTTCAACGCCAAGTTTGAGCTTTCTATGGGTGTTCCACTAAGAGAGAAGCAAGAAATCACCACTAATGGGGCAAGGGAAACCCTGAGAAACCCCAAGGGAAGTTCTGGGATTTCTAACACAAGTTTAGAGAGAGACGAAAAAGAGAGAAATGAAAGAGAAAGGCTTAACCTGCGATTTTATAAGTCTACTCACCGATAGTCTGTTCGAGCGGATAGGGAGCCGCTTGAGCGGTCCCCACTTACCTGAACTCTCTACCATTAGTCCGCTTGAGTGGGTCTTTGATCGTTCAAGCGGTCAACGATGAAGGTAACCTTGCATAAATGATGTACAAATGAATTAAATCATGAGACAAACACCGCACAACTCACCAAAATCACCCACAACAATTGCTCTTATGCATTACCAAGCATACAATCATTGTTAGCAACGTTATCATGCTCAAGTTTTAATTCTTTCCCACAATTAAACATTTAATCACATGCCACCAAACCAACTACAACGTGTTTTAAATAAATCTTTTTAAATTTCAAGGGATCGTGTCCCTACATTAATGATTAGCACACGCATTCGTGTGCATGTTTGTATTCAGAAATTAAAATAATTTAAAATTTTTAAATAGTATAATGGTTTAATTTTAATAGAATGATTTCATTTTAAAATTTTGAAAAGTTTAAGTTTTAAAATTGAGTAATGAAAAACAATTTGATGTGTATTTTAGATAAAACAAAAGTTTACACAATTTTAAATTTAAAGTAAGGCCAAGGGTATTTTAGCATTAAGAAGTCCATACAAGCTCATTTTAAGGGAAACGCTAAATGTCTACTCTATAAATGAATGAAAAAATAGAGAGAGAGAGAGAGAGAGAGAGAGAGAGAGAGAGAGAAAAGGAGAGAGATCAGATGAACCAGAGTTCTCTTATTAACCACATAACCATCCTTTTATACACTGACCATCTCAAGTTCTTGCCCATTAACTAATTGACTAACTACTTATAACCGAAAGTATATACATACAACTACAAGTAACCATCTTAACCAACTATGAGCTAGATTGGTTGACGTCCCCGACAAACTAATGGTCCAAAAGGGAACATGAGTTCGGATTTGAGTTTGGGAAAACATTGAGAAGAAAGGCATTTTTTTGGTAAAGAGATTAGCCACTTGGTCTTCATTAGAGATAAAATGGACTATAAGATCCTTGTGAATAACCTATTCTCAAACAAAGTGATAATCTATTTCGACATGCTAGGTTTAAACATGAAAAACTAGATTAGATGCCAAAGCTAGAGTAGACACATTGTCAAACCATGGGCGAGGGATAGAGGAGAGAAAATGGATAAATATTAGAGTTTCATGTAGATCTAAGAAAGATTAGAAGATGTGGTTGTAAGAGAACGATATTTAGGCTTAGTTGAGGAACGTGGGAAAGTAGGTTGTTTCTTAGCAATCTAAGATAAAGGATTAGCACTAAAGAAAATGCAAAAGCCCGAAGTGGAACAGTGATCATCTGGTTCTCCAACCCAATTAGCGTCACAATAAGCAGAGAGGATAAAGGGACTTGGGCGAAATAAGATTTCATGATCAAGAGTGACTTTAATATAATGCAGAACTCGTTCAGCAACAACAAGATGAAGATTAGTAGGATGATGCATGAATTGGTATAGTAAATTTACTGTAAAACCAAGATCTGGCCTGGTGAAGGCGAGATATTGTAAAGCACCAACCAGTCATCAAAATGGAGTTGGATCAACCAGAGGGGTGCCTTCAGAAAGATGAATCAAAAAGACAAATACGAGAGTTAGAAGCACAAGGTGTTTTACATGGTTTGCACTCATGCATTACGTTTTCGCATAGAAGATCTTGTGCATACCTGCTTTGATACAAATAAAAAAGAGCTGAGAAGAGGTGTATTAAGTCTCTCATCCCAAATAGTAGTGTAGCTTTCCAAGATCTTTAATGTCAAACACATGGCCCAACTGAGTAACAAAGGTTTCCACGAACTTAGAATCATTGCTGGTGAGTATTATGTAGTCCACATAAAGGAGTAAGATGACTAAGGTAGGACCATGTTTCTATATAAAAAGGGAATTATCTGCTTGAGAATCATAAAATCCCATAGAGAGAAGATGAGATGTAAACCTTTCAAACATAGCTTTAGGAGCTTACTTTAGGCCATCAATAGCTTTTTTGCAATTTACACATAAAGTTAGGATGTTGAGAATCAATGAAACCCAGTGGTTGAGCCATACAAACTTCTTCCTTCATAAACCTATGAAGAAATGCATTACTTACATCCAATTTCTTGAGAGACTAGTGAAAATGAGTTGCAAGTGAAAGAACAATATGAACCGTAGTGAGCTTAACTACAGGACTAAAGGTTTCGTCATAATGTACTCCAGCCTCATGGTGATACTCTTTGGAAACCAAATATTCCTTGTATCTAGCTATACTCCCATCAAGATTGTGTTTGAACTTATATACTCATTTACAACCCACAATATTCTAATTTTGTTGAGGAGGGACAAGAGATCATGTGAGACCTCAAACCTTGTTATTTTAAGTTATTTATACATGATTACGTGTTTTTCCTTCATGTTATATATTATCGATGCATGGATTATGTTTTGGAGTTGTAGAACAGCATGTAAATGCGTTTTACACTTTCTCAGACCTTGTTTAGGCTTGTTGGGTTGGCCTTATAACACAAAATCGAGACTCAAAATAGTATGTTGGACCAAGCAGGTTCGGTCGACTGAACTAGTGAGTTTAGTCGACTGAAGTGGAAACCAGTAGGTAAAGAACCTCGGGTTCGGTCGACTGGAGGGCTTGGCCCAGTCGACTGAACCACTTTTCTTGAGTTCGGTCGACTGAACTCAAGGGCTCGGTCGACTGAACTGAGGCAACTTGCATTTTTCGAGGCACTTCAGTCGACTGAAGTGGCCTCTTCAGTCGACTGAACAGGATTTTTGGCGTGTTTATAAGTAAAACAAAGGGCTGAAATGTTTGGAAAAGCTTATTTCTTTCTTGTTATCTACCTTCTCTCTACACATGTGACCTACCCAAGCCTTGTTTTCGACGATCAGCTTGTGGATCCTTGCTATCTATACTGTTAGCTTCGCGCTCATCCGGTCAGATTCTTGTTCTGATGAGGTTTAATTTTTGAGGCGTCGGGTTTTGACCCAACAAAGTAGGATTCTAGACCTACTGCTGTTATGAGGGTGTTATATGTAATTGTATGCGTTTTCACAGTGTAAAAATGCATCAAATGTCATAGTTTCTGTTTAAGCCTTATTTTTCTTATAGAAAGCACGTTATTCGCTTTTATTGGCTTATAGTACTGTATGACATGTGGTAATATGATTTTCAAAGGGTTTTCTTGATAACGGTAGAAAATGATGGTTTTTGACAGAAATCTCAACACTTAGTGTTTTGGAGGTTTAGAGCTCGCCTTCGGGGTTGAGTCTCGGGTTTTGAAACGTTTTGTTGAAAATGAAAAAAATATTTTAAAAATATTTTGTTTGATCTCCATGTTGATGGATGGATCTATGTATACATGTATAATGTATATTTGTGAAATTGTTCAATTTTTGAGAATGATTATCTAGATATACCGGGATGACGTGTATTTGGCATAGTTGCCCTTGGTGAAAGTTCAGAAACGTGCGCAGTGTAGGTACCTTTGTTATCCTTCTGGGTAGTTCCCGTAAAGAAGGTCAATTTGGGTGCTCTTTTTCCTCGGGTTGTCGGGCCCGTAAAGTTAGCTTTTACGTCGTGGTGCTCCATATAGAACTTGTCATTACCTAGCAAGCCTTAAGTGGTTCAGGACTAGGGTAATGGACATGAGTTTATAGTTGCTACCTTTGTCTGTGTGACAGAGTCGGTACATAGGATCTTATCCTTCTTTTTTCACGATGTACATTCCGTGAGGGAACAATGTTTTGATTACTATTTTTCTTCAACTGTAAAATGTGTTTTACATTGTTTAAATACTTAGTTGTGAAGGAAAAACTGTTTTGGAGGTTTAGTTGTGAAGGAAAAACTATTTTGGAGGTTTGTGGGAAACTTGGAATTTTATGACGTAAAACCTTTTTGAGTTGTGGTTGAGTTCGCTCCCACCATGTGATTGCATATTACCTGCTTTACAGTTTTATAGTCTGTTTCTATTGGGTTTCGGCTCACGAGTGGGACGTTTTTGTAAAACTATTTTCAGGTGATGATGCGGATGAAGAGTAGCTCTGGTAATGCTTGTGGTAGCGGAAGACTTCTATAGTTTTCCTTTTTGGTATGCCTGTTCCTTCAGGCAGTTTATATGCCACAAGGCGATATACATATACGGGATGTTTACTGTTTATGAGAGATGCATTCTGGGTTTTCTTGTGATTTCAACTGGTGGATTTGAATCTATGAAAACTTATTTTTTTGTGAAACTGGTGTTTGGTGGATTTTCACGTGACCCTGAGTTTTGGGGTGTGATAGATCAGGTACCTTGGCGTTGAACAGTTGTGAATTCATCAGACATAGCTTGGCACCATTGAGGAAATTTGGATGCAGCTGAGAAGATGGTAGGAGTGGAGGAGGGGAATAGGAGATTGAAGTATAATGGGATCGGTTCTTGGTAAGGATGCTAGAGGATTTGGTTTTCATAGGTTGTGATTTGAGGTGGATAAAGGGGAATTACCAAATGAGAGATATGTAAAGATTAATCATTATTTACCGAGACTTGATCAATGCCAGTGAACTCATTGTTCAGAGATAGAGAGGAAAGATTAAATGTCATGTGGTTAGTAGCATCTGTATCCGTATTCCAATAATTTATTGGAAAAGAGGATTTGTTTCTAAAAGTAGCAGCTAAGGCAACAAGTTTGGCAGTTGACATATGGCCTTGATATGAATAATCCATTTTGTGGTAGCAATCTATAGCTAAGTGCCCAGATTTTTCACAGATTTGACAAATAGCTCAGAGAGAAGAATTCTTTCTATGATTGCAATAGAGAGATCTTCCTAAATTCGAACCATAATTATTGTTGTTGAATCGTCCATGTCGTCGAAGGTTGAATGATCTAGCTTTGTTACTTCACGACCTATTTTCTTGAATGGCATTCGTGATCGGCCAATGAGTTAAATCCACCAAAGGCCTCTATTTTTCTTCTTTTTCAAAACTCTCTTATTTATTTTATAAGTGTTCATTTTAAAATTCATTTAAATTTTGTTATAAAAATGTTATTTCTTTATTTGGAAGAAAATTTAGATTTTCCTTGATGAATATGAATAAGAAACATGTTACTTAAATTCCAAAGTTCCATTTAAGATTTCCTAGAATCGCATTTCAAAAAAAGAAAAATTCCAAAGCATACTAACGTGTCCAAGACACACATACAGCATTATCCATTTCATTATTTTTACATTATATGAAAAGGCACAGATATTTATAGAACTTTAAACAAAAATAAAAGAACTCTAACTATCCTTTCCTTTCTTCAATCATGCATCACCTGAATGCATAATATCAACATTTCATTATCAACGCTAGTGTAAGTGTATAAATATCAAGATTTCTAATTTACCATGAATTATCTAAGTTCAACTCTATTTAGTTGGAAAATTCTCCTCTTTACCCATATCATGATATCTTTCCTTCGGTTATTTGGTGAGTAACTTCTATCCTTATCCCATCTAATTTTTGGTATATTTACTTGTCCTTTGAGCCAAGACCTTTCGGTATTTTTACCAGTCCCATGAGCTGAGACCTTCCAGTATCTTAACCTGTCCCTTGAGCCAAGACCTTTTGGTATTATTTTTACCTGTTCCCTTAGCTTAGCTGGGACCTTTCAAATAAACTAAACTTAATAGATTTATTCATACGTTTATTGCATACATAAAATCCATGTATATAGAAATTTTGTAGCTAGGTATATCAAAAGCATGATTTCATCCAAGAGATATCCATGGCATCAGTCATACATTAAGTTCATTATTTCGTAAACCTATAAACATACTATTTAACTTGAAGTAGAGTATGTAAGGAAAATCAAAAAATTTAAATATCAATGAACTCAGCGATTTAGTCGAAAATTCAGTCAATTAAACTTTGTCCAAGAATTTTCGATCTAGATAACAACAAATTAAAAAAATAATTAGCTATGCTTTTTATATTCTATAGGTTATTCTATTATTATCCTATTTTTATACATCTTTTTAAAATATTGTACTATTTTCCACAATTATTATTAAGTGTAAAATTATTTATCCAAAAATTATAAAGATTAAAACAATAGGCGACTTTTATCATTATTTTTCTAAAACATAAAATAACACTTATTATTCTATAATGGTTTAAAATTAGTGTCTGCATATATGTGTAATAATAGCATCTACATTAGTGTTTGAATTATTGCTTTAAAATTTCATCTTTATTAAAAAATTTATCTTTAGTGCAAAGATTTAAATTCAATTTTTCATGTGATACTAGCAGTAGTGTAGCCATGCATGTTATGCAAAGAGGAAGAAACAGGCTACTAGGGAAAGGCAGGAAAAGAAAGAGAGTTTACAATTTTTTCGTCCAGCTTCGGACTCTTCATTCGGACAATTTGAATGTTAGAATTGACGGCTGTCGATGGCGATATGTAGACACTCCAATTTGACCCCGCCTAATTTTAGGTGAATTCGATGATGAAAACAGTTGGAATATTGCTTCAGTTCGATCATCAAAAAATGATCCAAGCTCGGTATTTGAACCCAATTGTCAAAATCGTCAAAACCAATGAAATTATGTCGAACCACCAATAACTTGTTATGCAAGTAATTCCAACATGGCGGCCTCCACCTCTAACATGGCAGCCGCCAACTCTAATATGGCGACCGCCAACTTGCATTATGGCAACCACCAGTAGAACCTTCTGGAAGCTTCTTTTGATGTGGCGACCACCATGTTCATACCCGGGGGCTGCTAACTCCAAAAACCCTGACGTGTTCCAGAACTTGTCAGCATCTCATTGGTGGAAGAATTCTATAAATACCGTACATTTGGTACGTTTTTAACGACAAAAAATTAGTGGGAGGTTTAGTGAGAGAAGCTCTGCCGAGTTGCCAAGCAATTTTGAGTCCCGACGCCAAAACCCTGCCGAATACCGAGATCCGAACCTTCGATGCCTACATTGAAGCCTTGTTTGGATCACCACCCGAGGATTAGACCATCGAGGCACATTCCCTGACTTGAGGATTCCTTAGCGATCCAAGTACTTTTTGCTTGGGTTAAATTCATTTTAATTTGTGTATTTCTTTCATTTTAATAGTTAACCTTACTTCTTACTTACTTTTCTTCATCTAGTTTAATTTTTTTTTTTTAATTACTTAGTTTATACATTCACACTAAGTACATTATCTTTTTTTTAATTCATTCATTAAATAAGTGCTAATATATTTTGGCAATTACAACTTACAATGTTGTCAATTGTTATTATCAATGCACTAACATTCATGTGAATATAATTGTTTATATTATATTCACATTTTCTAATAATTTCTTAGTTATTCTTTATTTTCTTTGTCTTTTTTTCATTTTCTTTCATTTTCTTCTAATATTAGTTCAATGTCTTTTAGTATTTCTTTCTCTTTTCTTTTCTTTCTATATTTTTAGCATTTATCTTCTTATAATAGTTAGTTCAATGTAACCTTTTAATGTTCTAGCATTTATTCTCTTTCTTTCATTTTAGTTAGTTTAATTTTTTTTATTAGTACTTTATTTCATTTTCATTTCTCCTCTTGTAACATTAATACTAATGTTCTATTTTATTTTCTTTTAGTTAAATATTCCTTTTCTAGCTTTTATTTTTTCTTTATTTTTTTTTCTTTTCTTTTAATGGTAGTGTAGTTCTCCTCTCTAACATTTTGTTAATTAGCTTTAAAATTTCTTATAATGTTCTATTTTTTTTTCTTCCTCTTCTAGTGATTAGTTTAATTGTTCTTTGTTAGTATTTCTTTTAAAGTTAGTATTTATTTTTCTTTTAAAAGTTTTATTTTCTTTTTCTTTCCTTATAATTTTATTTTTCTTTTATAACATGTACTTTATTTTTATTCTTTTATTTTGGTAAACTCAAAAATCACAAAAAACCATTCAGACTAGATTTCTTTCCTAAGAGTAATTTTTTTCTCTTTCTTTTCTTTTTATTTTCTTCTATCTCTTTTAAAAGAATGCAAAAGTGGATAGTTAGATTTGCTTTTTTGTTAATAAGCATTTTCTAACATTTTTCTTCTTAGCATAAGTTTCTTTTGTAACTTTCTTTTAGGATTCTTTTTTTTTATACATATTTTATTTTGTATTTCTCATTTCTTTACTAATTCACCATGTTAATGTTAGTGCATGTTTTAGTTTTTTTTTATTTGAAAGCATGTTTAGGATAGTTTAATTTATCTTTTGCAATAATCCACGTTTAGATAATTTTAGTATGTTTGTTTTGTTCTTTTATAAAAATCATGATAGTTAGTTTATTTTTGTAAAATTGCATGAGGGAATGCTCCATGTATCATTTAATTAGAAATTGTATGCCTTAGTACTAAGGATTTTATCCCTTTATTTGTTCTAATTTAGAGTGCTATGTACATATGTTATGTATTTTTCATATTTAATTTTGAATTTTCTTTCTGTCTCTACTTTTTTTATTTGCATGCATTTGAGAAATTTTATAAAGAACCAATGATGATTAGTAGAGGCCAACCTTTTGGTTAGGCGAATGGAGTGCCTAACACCTTCCTTAATTCGTACTTTAGCCCCCGAACCCTTTTATCTGGTTAACGCTTTCAAGATCAGTAGCCAATTTTTTATTTTTCTTAATTTTTTTCAAAAACTAAGTGGTGACTCCATTTTCAATAAAATGAGTTTTCAAAATTTGGTTTTCAAGGTGTTAAAATATTTTTTTTAAAACATCTTTTGAATCCTTTATTTTTGAAACGTTTTCCAAAATAACTCCTAAATTCCAATGCCACAGTATGTGAATGAGGTCATGAGGTGGTTCTATATCTAAATTCGGTGGAAAAAATGGTGGACCATGGTGGTGGATACAGGTGGCCGAAAGCGGCTCAGAGAAACCATTTTTCAAAAAATTTTGGATGGGGGAATTTGTTAGCCAGTGGTTCTCGGGTGGTCTGGGGTGGACGTGGTGGGTCATGGAAGTACTGTGGAGCTATGTGGCACCGAGATTTTGGATTTTATTAAAAAATAGGAAATTCAAGATTTATGTTGAAAACATTTTAACACCTTGAAAACCAAAAGATTTTGAAAACTCTTTTTGTTGAAAAAATAGAGTCGCAACTTGATTTTTGAAAAAAATCAAGAAAAACAAAAATGAGCTACTAATTTTTAAACCATTTAACCAGAAAAAACTAGGATTCGGGGGCAAAGGTACGAATCGGAGAAGGTGATAGACACCCCCATTCACCCAACCATGAGGTTGACCTCTACTAATCATCATTAGTTCTTTAATTCTATTTCTCAAATGCATGCAAATATAAAAAATTGAGACAAAGAGAGAACACGTGAAATGAAATAAGAAAATAGCATAGCATAAGTATACAGAACACTAAACAACACAAAAAACCAAATCTTAAGTCCCAAGGCATGTAAAGTATAACTAAATGATACATAGTGCAAACCGCATGTGATAAGATAGAATTACTAGCACATAACTAACAAATCCTAATCGTACTAAAACATAATACTGACAATACATGATAAACACAACATAAGTTTAAACAAAAGAGAAATGAACCCTAAGATTTTCTAAGCCTTAATGAAGCTGGAAATACACCACATATTGCATATTGAAAGTCACATATTATCCACAGAATACGAAAACAATAAAAATAGGCCACTAGAACAGCACAAAGGTTGCGGCCGTAGTATTTGGATGTTGCGATCGCAAGATAAAATGGGGCAAAGGTTGTGGGCGCGAGGATCAATGTCGCCACTGCAAATATGTGAGTGCTAGAACATTGCGGGCACAACATTGATTGTTGCGACCGCAAGAAATGTAAGCACTGTTTTACTAAATTTTGGTAAGCAGTGTTTAGGGTGCTGACATACGATATGTAAGGGTCAAATATGAGACAGAATTAAAGGAGAAATTAAAACTTATTCAAATCAAAACCACAACTAAGGAACAAAAATTTTGATACAAACTAAAATTCTAAAATTAAGCATGCTAACAACATAATTAAAAGCAATAAAACCTAATTATTATGATTATTTCAAAAATAAAAATATAATTAAAGCATGAACAAATTGATACTGACTAACATTTTAGAATTAGGCATACTACCAATGTGAGTGATGCCATATTAAAGAATAAGCATGTAAATCATAAATCGAAATACGAAAATTAATCCGACTTCTCCACGAATGTAGGAAATATAGAGAGAAATGTCAGGGATCCAACATAATACCTAAAATACAATGATTCGGGTGTGTCCTTAAGTCATAGGGTGTGACGATCAACTATCTAGTCCTCAGGAAGTGCTCTAATTCCAGTACTCTGGCAGTAGAACAGGCAATAGTACAGGTCGAGGTGTGAATCGGGAGTACGACAGAGTGTTATCGTACTTAAGATCGTACTTTCTCTTTTCAATTAGACAAAGTACCAATGGATAGAAAATTATTCTTGAAAATCATACCGGAGGTACGCATTTATAGAAAATGCCACCCAACAAGGCGGTGACACGCCTCAAGCTCAGAAGATGCCAAAGAGGTTGCGGTCGCGACATTAGGGGTTGCGGCCGCAAAGTATTTTAGGGTTTTCATAGGTTTCTTTTTGCAGTTTTGACAATAAGGCATGCGGTCGCAAGGTTCAAAGGTTACAGGAAAGGTTACTTGGGCCAGTGAACAATTAGGTCACAAGGTTTGAAGGTTGTGCCTCAAGGTTCAAAAAAAGTGATCTTGAGGTTCGATTTCACAAAGTACTAAAATTGAATCATTTCTCAGCAATCATTCAGAGACATCATCTCACTCAGTTTTCATCTTTGGACACACTCGAATAAGCCTAAGATTTGGCGGGATCAAATTAGGGTGTCTACAATTGTCCCTCTTTGATATAACTTGCGCAGTAACGCATGATGCGAGTTATGTTAAAAATCCAGAGACGACATCCATTTGATTGAGCAGCCAATCTTAGGCTATAAACACACAACCAATCATATGATGGTGGTCGCACTCGAATCTCCATCTCTGCCTACGTACCCTTTTGCTATGGATCAGACCATAACGTAATTCCGGGGGGCAAATACAAGATACAAAACATAATGTAAATGCTAAACATGATCAACAGATATCCTAAAGGTTAAGTCAAGACCCCAAGGAGCACACACAAACAACAATTCGAAGATCGAGTCAAGATCTAACAACTCAGCTGGGGATAAAATAATCAAAAGGATCAAATCAAGATCCTAAAAATTGTCATAAATAGGAGGGCAACATGAATTATTAGGTCGAGTCAAGACCTAAAAATTTAGAACGAAAACAAGACAAAAATAATTCAAAAATCGAGTCGAGACTTTAAAACTATTTTTATCCAGAGAAAATCACAAATTAATAGGTCAAGTCAAGACCTAAAAATTCGAAATAAACACGGGATAAAAATAATTAAATAGTTGAATCCAAACATTAAAACTATTTTTATTGGGAGAAAATCACAAATTAATAGGTCGAGTCAATATCTAAAAATTCGGGATGACCACAAGATAAAAATAATTATAAAGTCGAGTCAAGACTTTAAAACTACTTTTACAGGGAGAAAATCACAAATTAATAGGTCAAATCAAGACCCCTAGAAATTTGGGATGAACACGAGATAGAAATAATTAAAAAATTGAGTTAAAACTTTAAAATTATTTTTAAATCCCAAAAATGGGCAAACAAACACATCACAAGAGTATTAAAACACACAAAACATAATCATGACATAGGTGCCTGGGAAGCAGGGTTTAAGGTGCTTGGGGAGTAGGGCTTGAAAAACCTAAGATGCCTTCTGGACTTAGGATGCTTGAGAAGCAAGGCTTGAGAAACCTAAGACACCTTTTGGACTTAAGGTGCCTAGATCACTAGGGCTTGAAAAACCTAAGACGCCTTCTGGATTTAGGGTGCCTGCGAAGCAGGGCTTGAGAAACCTAAGACACCTTTT
>JAOTRH010283959.1:0-38840 GCA_034768845.1 Heliamphora exappendiculata | reverse complement strand
TCACATCGCGCTTTTGGCAGAATCTATAGGAGGCTTTTGGGATGTGTTTGATGTTCCATACTGCCTTCCCCCCCCCCCCCCAAACGAGTGGCCAGTCTTAGAGGACTATATAGATTCTGGAGGATATGTTGAGGGCATGTGTACTTGATTTCAGGGGTTCTTGGGAAGACCATATACCATTGGCAAAGTTTGCATACAACAATAGCTATCAGTCTAGTATAGGAATGGCATCGTATGAGGCTTTGTATGGTAGACCGTGTAGGTCACCAGTGTGTTGGAAAGATGTGGGAGAGACCACAGTCTTCGGACCCACTACTACTGTGAGGCCCTAACCCATTTTATTTTCGGAATACTTTGAGTATTGACGGAGTTTGAGTGAACCGTTGACCTTGGTGTGATGGGTTTTGTTTCTTCATTGTAGAACAACAAGTGTATAAGAGTTTCACACTTTTTCAACTTTGGCAGAGGCGTGTTTGACTTGGTTTAAGGCTTAAAAACCTGTTTCAGCATCGAAAAACACACTGCCAACAGTTCGGTCGACTTGAGGGCTTGGCCCAGTCGACTGAACCAAAAAAATTGGGTTCGGTCGATTGAACCTTGGGGTTCGGGTGGCCGAGCAGAAGGTTTTTGGCGTTTTCAATAAATATCAGGCGTGGAGATATTTTTGGAGATATTTTTGACTTTGCAAATCTGGTTTCTCTCTCCCGTTTCTCTGCCTTCTCTATAGATTTTGAGGGCCCGAGGCTTAGGTTTTTAGCGATCTGATAGTGGATCCTCGATGTTGGTGCCAGGGGTTTCGTATATATCTGAATAAATTCTCGTTCGAACGACGTTCGATTTTTTAGGCTTCGAGTTTTGACTCGCCGAGGTAGGATTCTAGACCCTACTGCTGTATTAGGGTGTTATATGTAATTGTATGCATTTTTATCGGTAAAAAATGCATCAAATGTCATATTTATGTTTAAACCTTGTGTTTTCGGGTAAAAAGTATATTTTTCGCTTTTCTTGGCTTATTACATTATATGACTTGTGGTTGGATGGTTTTCAAAGGGTTTTCTTGAAAAAGGTGAAAAATGATGGTTTTGGATGTAAATCTCAACATTTTATGTTTTGGAGGTTTGGAGCTTGCCTTCAGGGTTGAGTCTCCGGTTTTGAAACATTTTGTTGAAAGCGGGAAAAAATATTTTGAAATATTTTTGTTTGATCTCCATGTTGATGAATGGATCTAAATACATGTATAATGTATTTTGTGGAAATATTTTTCGTTGTTGAGCTACGGTTCGATTTTTAGAAGATTATCTAGATGTACCAAAATGACATGTATTTGGCACGAGTTGCCCTCGGTGTAAGTCCAGAAACGTGCGCAACATAGGTACTCAGGTCCTTCAGGTTAGTCCCCATAAATTGATACTGTTAGGTGCTTAGTTTCCTCGGGTTGTTGCCCGTAAATTAAGTGATTCGTTATGGTACTCTGTATAGAATTTGTTATTATCTAGCGAGTCTTGAACGGCTGGGGTCTAGGGTAATGGACATGAGTCTATAGTTGCTACCTTTGTCTGTGTGACAGAGTCGGTACGTAGGATCATATTCTTCTTCTTTTTCCACGATGATACATTCTTTGGGGGAACAATGTTTTGATTACTATTTTTTCTTAACTGTGGTTGGTTGTTTGCATTGTTTGCAACACATGGTTTCAAGGATGAAAATGAGGTTTTATGTTAATAAAACCGTTTTGGGGAGACTTATGTGGTCTGATGGGAAACTTGGGTTTTTCGATGGAAAACCTTTGGGCTCTATGGTTGAGTTAGCTCCCACTATACGATATGCATGGTTTTAAAGATGAAAATGTAAGGTTTTATGAAGTAAAACCGTTTTGAGGCTCGTGTTAGCCTAATAGAAAACTGGTGGTTTTCAGGATGGAAAACATTTTTAGCTCCTGTGGTTGAGCTTGTATGCTTATGATTACATAACCTGCTTTACATCTTTATAGTCTGTTTCTATTGGGTTTCAGCTCACAGTGTGGGATTTTTCTATAAAACCTTTTTCAGGTAAGCGTGGTCCAGTAGGTTGACCTGGTGATGCCCAGAGGAGGCTGATGACAAGATCCTATTATCTTGTCTTTGTTAAGTAGTTTATACCTTTCTGCATATGTTTCATGTTTTGAGATATCATGTTGTAAATCGTATACTATTCTTTGGATGTATGCATGTTTTAATGCTTTTGAGAGAACCTTGGGTTGGTTGTTGTTTTCCATAGTTTCATATTACGATTTTCGTTGTTGAGATCAACGGTTTACAAACGGAATTTTCGAATGATTTTTGCTTCTCATAAACCTTTGTGCTTCGAGGTAGATTTTGAAACGTTCTAAGCACCTATTAAAATGAAAAGCTTTTCTTATCCAAAACTCATATTTTGTTTTTACAGGCTTAGCTTGTGGGGCTGTAACTGTAGTTTTTGGCTACTCTTTTAAATCAATAAACCCTTGGCAGTACGTTTTTACAAAGGTTTCGGCATTGTTTGGTCTTCTGGTTTTTAAATTCCTTTTGTTTGGGCAGATTGCTGGTTGTTCTGTGGCTTTTCGTGTGACCCGAAATTTGGGTCTCGAATCCTACCTCGGTGAGTTAAAACTCGAAATCTCAAAAACTGAACTTCGTCGAAACGAGAATCTGACCGGATGGATGCAAAGCTTATGTCCAGTATAGCAAGGATCCGTAAACAAACTAACAAAAAAGCTAAGCCCCGGGCCCTCAAATCTAGAGAGAAGGCAAAGAAAACGCAAAACTTAGCTTAGAAATTATGTTTCTAAAATATCTCCCGTGCCAAGATATTTATAGAACGGAAAAGTATCTCGGTCCAGTCGACTAAACAGCCTCATCCAGTAGACTGAGCGAGTTCACTGTCGACTGGATTGCTGGGCAAACTATTTTTCAGCGTAAAACAAGTTTTTAGCTTAAACATAAGCCAAACGAGCCTTACCCAAACCCGAGAAAGTATAAAACGCATTTACTCATGATGTTCTATAACTTTAAAACATAAATCATTCATCAATACTATTCAAACATTTATATATATATATAAAAAAAGAAAAGAATCGGGTCTCACAACTCTCCCCCCTTAAGGAATTTTTCCCCCAAAATTCACTACAAGGTCACGAGGTGAACAATTCTGGGTATGTAGCACGCATCCCAAACTCAAGCTCCCACGTCGCTTCTTCAACCCCATGATGAAGCCATAGTACATGGATATAAGCAATTGTTCTTCCTCTCAACACTTGCTCTTTCGTGTCTAGAATCTTCACAGGACACTCTTCATAAGTATTATCCTCATCAACCCGTAGCTCGGCCTAATCTAATACATGTGAAGGATCAGGCTCATACCTCCGAAGCATAGAAACGTGGAATACGTTGTGCACCGACGCTAACTGTGGCGGCAAGGCCAAACGATATGCTACCACTCCAATCTATTCTAGGATCTCAAAAGGTCCAATAAAGCGCGGTGATAGCTTTCCGTTGCGACCAAACCTCATCAAGCCTTTACGTGGATAGACTTTCAGAAACACGTGATCTCCCACTACAAACTCCAAAGGTCTTCTCATCTGATCTGCATAACTCTTCTAACGACTCTGAGCTGTCATGAGGCATTGGCGAATCACGACAATCTTCTCTGTCGTCTCCCATACTAAATTAGGTCCTAAGACTGTGGTCTCTCCCACATCTGTCCAACACACTGATGACCTACACGATCTACTATAAAAAGTTTTATACGGTGCCATCCCAATACTGGACTGATAACTGTTATTGTATATAAATTCTGCTAATGGTAGGTGATCCTCCCGCGAACCCCTAAAATCTAGGATACAAGCCCTCAACATATCCTCCAGAATCTGTATAGTCCTCTCAAATTGACCATCCGTCTGGGGGTGAAAATCCATACTGAACATCAAATTCATCCCCAAAGCCTCCTGAAGAGTCTGCCAAAAGCGTAAAGTGAAGCGCAGGTCTCGATAAGAAATAATAGACACGAGCACACTGTGTAACCGGATTATCTCTCCGACGTACAACCTAACATAGTCTATCCACATAATCCCTCACGCGGATGGGGGGAAAGTGTGCAGACTTCGTCAACCTATCAACCACAACCCATATGGCATCGTGTCTCTTAGGTGATCGAGGAAGTCCCAACACAAAGTCCATCGTGACGTTTTCCCACTTCAACTCAGATATAGGCAATGGCTGTAACAATCCTGCCGAGAAACGAACTGGATCACATCCCTCTTCATTCTTGTCCAACATAACTGACGACGTAGATCGTGATACATCTTCGTGCCTCTAGGATACATTGTAAGGCGAGAACGATGGCACTCCTGTAGTATATTTGCACGGCATGCCTCTGGTACAAATAACCTCTTAGCTAATCTCAAACCCTGATCTGAACTCATTATCCATACCGCTGCACCCTATCCACTAGCAACACGATCTCGTATCATCTTACCCTTCTGATATGTCTTCTAGACCTCTAACACATGTTCTATCAACGCAGGTCGTGAAGCAATTGAAAACAAGGTGGTACCCATCGCTGTCTCTCTGAGACATAGATCAAACTCCCCAATCTCTCCTAGCATGTCCCAGTTACGTACAGCCACAGAAGCTAACGACCTATGAGATCTCCTACTGAGAGCGTCAGTCTCAAAATTGTCCTTCCCTAGATGACACTACAAATCAAAATCATAATCTTCTAACAACTCCATCCATCTTCGTTGGCGTAAGTTCAAGTCCTTTTGAGAAAACAAGTATTTTAAACTCTCGTGATCGGAGAAAATCTCAAAGTGCTCATCATAAAGATAGTGACGCCATATTTTCAAGGCAAAGACCACGACTGCCAACTCCAGATCATGTGTCGGGTAGTTCTTCTCATGCGTCTTCAACTACCGAGAATCATAGGCTACAACCTTACCCTGTGCATCGGGACACAACCTAGGCAGTCATGCGATGCATCACAGTACACTGTATACCCCAAGTCTCGCTCTAAAATAATCAACACTAGCAGACTAGTCAACCTCGTCTTCAGCTCCTAGAATGTCAACTCGCAAGACTCACTCCAAACAAACATGACTCCCTTCCGCGTCAGACACGTCATCGGCGCGACAAGGTTCGCAAAATCCCTCACCAACCGCCGATAGTAACCTGTTGAACCCAGAAAACTATGGATTTCAAAGACATTCTTCGGTCGCTCCCAACCCATCACAGCATCAGTCTTCGATGAATCCACTGCTACTCCGTCTGTTGACACTACATGTTTAAGAAACCTCACATCAGACATCCAAAACTCGCACTTCTCAAACTTCGCATACAAGCAATGCTCTCTCAGACTCTGTAGGATTATACGACCTGGTCCTCGTGCGCCTCCCTAGTGGGTGAGTAGATGAGAATATCATCCACAAACACCACCACAAAACTCTCCAAGTTCCTGCTGTAACCCTATATATATGCGGGTAGCCTGAACCAGTTTAGATTGATTTTCATATCATTCTTGATATATTATTTTTGTCTTTCAAGACTTAAAAAATACATCGGGGTTCTGCCGGTACGAGTTCTCAGAGGATCGTAACCCACACTACGTTCGAGGATCGCTTAAGAGAATACAGTAGAAGATCTGACAAAAGTTTCAACTCGAAATCAAGTCGTAGTTGAATATTAGATCTACAAGAGGTATTCTTCTAAATTAACTTTGGTTGCACGGGTGTTATTTTGATCGTTGTTCATAAAAATTTTATCTGGAGCCCGTTTCGGTGTTTACCCGTCCTGTTAATTTTTTACCGATTAATCATTTTAAAAAACAATGACTTTGGCAGTATTACCTCTAATAAATTGGTATAAGAGCTATTTTGTTTTTGGTTTACGGTTTATCGTGGCATGGTAGATTTATAACTGTTATTAACTTTGTTTTGCAGACGTTCTAATCCCGATTTTATGATCATCTATTTTTTTCATATTTGATTGAATGGTTTGAATGGATGATAATTTAATTATTTTTTTAATCACGGGGGTTGACGGTGTGAGATTAATTATTTTTAGATTGAATGTGAGCATACGGGATATAAGTTTCGATGTAAAATAATTTTTTGTTCTTTAACTTTTTTTTTCTAGTTTATTAGAAAAAAAAATAAGAATAGGTATGGAAGAAACAGCGGTAGTTGGCGGCGGCAACCGGTGGTTGTTCCGGTGTTTTAACCACGGGAAAATTTTTTTTTATTGCTTTGCAATAAATTTTTTTTTGAATTTTTTTCTGGTTAAAAAATTTTAAAAAATAAAAAAAGGGGAGAAGTCTTGAATCATGGGATACACGTGGATCATGGTATTTCTTTTTGATAAAGCGAAAAGGTCATGAATTAATGGGTATTACTCCTGGATCATGGATGATAATTGAATGGAAAAAGGCTCCAATCACAAAAACGGAGCAACACCAAACGGAGCTATTCCCAAGCGCAACTATCCATGGCGCGGTTTCCAAGCATGAAGCTTTCCAACCAACAAGCAAGCTGTTTTCCCAAAAGCATTTTTTTTGTGAAGCCGGTTTCCAAGTGGGATTTAAAAAGGCAGCGTCCCAGGCTTTCCAACAGTAGCGCCGGTGGTTCTCAATTGGCTGAAGCAAGCTATTATTCCACAAAGCTTGCAATTCCATTGGTGTGTTATTCCCATGCACAGCAGTTTCTGATAAGCATGGCGCAACAGTGGTTTTAATTCCCATGGCTGCTGAAGCGCCAGTTTCCAAACCGGCGCACTGTTGCGCAAAAAGGCTGTTTCGGTGCAAAGAAGCAGCCGGATCCGAAGCATTCAACACGCGGCAGCAGTTTTTAATTCCAAACAAGAACCGAAACAGTCTCCTAAATTGGCGCAAATTCCGAAATTGAAGCAAGCGTGTTTGGTTGACTGCTAATTTTTAGCAAAGCAGTCCCAATCCCAAACGAAAACAAGCTGTTTTCGGTGCAAGCAGTTTCCGCCGGGTTTGAAGAAAATAAAAAGCAACCAGTGGTTTCCAAATCCAAGACCGGAGACTAGAAGCCTATTTAAAACAGGATATCGAAACTCTATAGAGTTTCAATCGAATTATAAAACAAAAATTTATATTTATCTTTTATTTAATTTATTTTTATATATTAATTGCGTGAAATATATTTTTTGATTTTATTTATCCTGTTAATTTGATTAATTTAAAAATTCTGTTTTAATTAAAATATTTTGTAATGAAAAATAAAATTAAGTTTTTTTAATTAATTAATATTAATTAAATGAAAATTTTTAGATATTTTATTTTTTTACAAAATATCACGTTTAAGATGATTTTTTTAAAAATTAGATATCTTTGAAAAACGTGATAATTAATTTTGGATTTTAAATTCATTAAATGGAAAAATGTTTAATCAAAATTAATTATTATTTTTTGAAAAATGTGGAACGAAAAATAAAATAATCAAATGCATTTAATCACTACCTTAGCTGAAAACCTGGAGAAAAAACTGTGCATTTATTAAATTTTATTTGTTACGCATTTAAATACGAAAAAATAGTTTGATAAACCAAAATTATTAGAATCGTATACACGGAAAGATATTTGATTCTTTCAGATCGTGTGACTTCTGAAAGATTGTTTGGTAAGTCAGAATCTTTAGAATCGGGTACATGAAAACATGTTTGATTCTTTCAGATCGTGTGACTTTTGAAATTAATAAATTTATTTTAATTAAACGAATTTTTATAACCCTAAAAAATATTTTTAAAATCTAAGTGGGAGAGAAAATTTATTCACAGATAAATCCCACGATCTCTATCACCAGTTTGCAGGCGATGGTATTAAACCCTGCGTATTGGCAGTAAGGCCTTCCTCCCCATCGGACAGATTAATTGCGGTATCGCTAGTACAAACCTCCTTTAGGGATAATTCAGCATAATTGTTTGTGTGGATCACTTCTTCATCTGAGGAGTTCATTGCGAAGCGATTAATTTGGGATTAAGTGATGGTTAACACTTAGCTGTATATAATAGTATTATCTCCATCTGAGTTACTGCTATTATATGTTGGACCGAAACTATATCAGCTTTTGAATTTCACTTGGCATGGTCAGTTACCTAAATAGTAAAATTAATAGGAATTAGCCTATCTGGTCTTATGAAGGATAGTAGACGGCCCATCGTGGCATGCTATTCTCGGGTTACCAGGTTGTTGGCGAATTAGGGGTGTTCAGCACATGTGCTGAAAGGGAACGCTGGTAAGTTGAAACCGAGGACAGAAGTCTATTTTTTTGTGGGGTATCCTAGGGGAACGAAAGGTGGTCTATTTTATAATTCTAAGGATCAGACGGTCATTGTTAGCACCAATGCCAGATTCGTGGAAGATTATTATATTATGGACCACATGCCCAATAACAAAATTGTTTTATAAGAACTAAGAGGAAATGCCAGTAGAACGGAAGAGGAACCACAAGTCACTGATATTCCATTACATCGTCGTAATGGGAGGATTATCGGGACAGGTGCAAATCAATAACATGGTGCTGATACACAGGGTTCAGATTATGCACAACCTGTTACTGTTAGTACACAGACACAGGTAGTGCCTCGTCGTAGTGGGAAGATTGTTCATCAACCTGACCGGTATATGTTCTCGGCAGAGTTTTTTGACAAGATCCCAGCATAACTAGATACCGAGCCTTGTAAATATAATGAAGCACTACAAGACAATGATGCAGCTATTTGGCAAAGGGCTATGAATTTATAGATGAAATCTATGTATTCCAATCAGGTCTGGATCTTGTAGAGCCACCCGAAGGGATAAAACCCATTGGATGCAAGTGGATCTACAAAAGGAAGACAGGGATAGACGGAAAGGTTGAAACCTTCAAAGCTAGGCTTGTTGCTAAAGGGTTCACTCATAAAGAAGGGATCACCTATGAGAAAACCTTTTCGCCGGTAGCCATACTTAAGTCTATCCGAATTCTCTTATCCATTGCCGCACATTTCGATTATAAAATATGGCAAATGAACGTCAAGATAGCTTTTCTAAATGGAAGTCTAGACAAATGTATCTATATGATACAACCAGACAGATTCATTGCAAAGGGCCATGAGCACATGTTATGCAAGCTTAAGAGATCCATTTATGGACTTAAGTAGGCATCGAGGTCTTGGAACACTCGATTTGATCAAGCTATAAAATCTTATGGTTTTGATCAAAGTCAGGATGAGTCCTGTGTGTACAAGAAGCGTGACGGAAGCGTGGTGATCTTCTTAGTACTTTATGTAGACGATATCTTGCTCATCGGAAACGATGTGAGAGCATTATCTACGGTTAAAGTATAGTTATCTAGGCAGTTCGATATGAAAGACTTGAGAGAAGCCCGTCACATCCTTGGGATCAAGCTTATGCAAGATCAGAAACAAAGGATGTTGGGCTTATCAGAAGGAAAGTATATCAATAATATCCTTGCTCGTTAAAGCATGCAGATTCCTAGAAAGGGTTTTTCCCTTTTAGGTATGAAATTACTCTATCCAAGGATTAGTGTACTAAGACACTTGATGAGATAGAGAAGATGAAGGCGGTTCTTTATGCTTCGACAGTCGGAAGCCTCATGTATGCTATGCTTTGCAGTAGACCCGACATCTGCTTTGCAGTTGGCATATATCAGTCTAATCCAGTGCAAGAGCATTGGATTGCGGTAAAGAATATGCAATCAAGTACCTGAAAAGGACTAAAGATTATATGTTAGTTTACCAGGTAGACAATCTAGCACCTTCGGGGTACACAGACTCAGATTTTCAGTCAAATATAGTGCTTGCATCAGGAGACAACCTTGCAGATCATTTACAAAAAGTTCATCGGCTAAGACTTTTGATAGTAATGTAGAGGGCATGCGAGTCAAATGTATAACAGTATGGTTTTGAGTATAAGTAGGAGATTGTTATGGTTGGTATACTTAAAATCATGTTTTTAGTATTTAATTTTATTTTTAATAAAATTATTTTTTTATTTTATGAGAATCTTTGTGAGCAATATATGTATATCATTTATTTGGTATGCATGGATGTCTGATATTCATTATAGTATTTAATCTGGTGTGTAGAGTATGGCTTACACACAGAAGATCAGATTTTAGGTTCTTGCAGAATATAAGTTTTATGTTCACAGTTTAGATGAAAATAGATATACCATCGGTACGACTGTGGCACAGAATTTTAGTAGACCTGTCTTGATTACGGGGAACATATAATACCGTCGTCTATTGTTACCACTCTCTGTGCCAATACACTTTGTGTGTATTGAACGGGACATTTGGGGTAGTTAATTTAGTACTGACTACTGACTATATAAATTAATTCACACCCCAATATTATTATGAGTAGTGCTTATTCTCTTAATCTTGAAATAATTATTAATTTGTATATATTTAATATTCGCTGTTTTGATTCATAAGAGGGTGCGATCTTATATGGGTCTATATTCTCGGTGAGTTAGATAGCGATATTATTTATATGACAAATATTAATTATTAACGGAATCTACGTCTCGAAATATCGGGATTGACGATACCCCCTTAAGGATACTTATAAGTTTTGACCGGCCCAAACCATACAGGTGGATTTAATTATTCGGCGGTCAAACAAGTTAAGCGGAAGGGGTTAAGAAATATGAAGATGTCGATTAAATTAAATTGTCAGTAATTAAATTTAATTGGCCGGTATTGGGAATCTTAATGTGTGGAGAAATGGTAAGTATTTAATAACATGAGCTCAATGCAAGAAGGTCTTGAGATTATGGGTAAGAGTGTAATTATAGTTCTTTAATGGTGTGAACTATAAGTCAGTATTTTATGAAAATTGCAGAAACCGCTGTGACTTTCCATAATTGCAGAAACTGCCCGTAGGTATCTGTGTTTCACTGGAAATTTTACTCATAATTATTCCCCAAGTTCCTGCTGTAGCCCTATATATATGCGGATAGGCTAAACTAGTTGAGATTGATTTTCATATCATTTTTGATATATTATTTTTGTCATTCAAGACATAGAAAATATATCTGGGTTTTGTCAGTACAAGTTTTCGGAGGATTGTAGCCCACACTACGTTCGAGAATCGCATAAGGGAATGCGGTAGAAGATCTGACAAGAGCTTCAACTCAGAATCAAGTCGTAGTTGAAGATTAGATCTACAAGAGGTATTCTTCGAAATTAACTTTGGTTGCACGGGTGTTATTTTGATCGTTCATTGTCAAAAATTTTATCTGGAGCCCGTTTCGGCATTTGCCCGTGCAGTTAATTTTTTACCGATTAATTGCTTTCAAACATAATGATCTTGGCAGTATTGCCTCCAATAGAAGATTCGGTTCATCAAACTCATGAACGTGACATGAGCGTTCGTCAGACCGAACGGTGTGACCTGAAACTCATAGTGACCATAACGATTCCGAAAGGCGATCTTCGCTATGTCCTCGTCCCTAATCGTTAACTGGTGGTATCCTAATCTCAAGTCAATCTTTGAGAAGCAACTCAATCCCTTCAACTGATCAAACAAATCATCAATCCTTGGAATAGGATACCTATTCTTCATTATTACCTGATTCAGTTTCTGATAATCGATACATAATTGCAAGGATCCATCCTTCTTAGCAAAAAGAGCAAGAGCTCCCCACGGCGAGGTACTCGGGCATACAAACCCCCTATCCAGTAACTCTTGAAGCTGTACCTTGAGTTCACGCAACTCAGTTGGTGCAAAGCGATACAACGGCATGGATATGGGTGCAGCTCCTGGAACCAGATCAATAGAGAACTCTACCTCACGGCTTGGTGGCAACTCGAACAGATCATCAGGAAGGACATCTGGTTAGTTGCAAACCACCGGAGGTACCTCTCCTCGAACCTTAACCATCTCATCCAACATGAGTGCCGAAAAGAGGAAACCCAGGTTACCTTGGTTCCGCATAACACCGGGCATAGACACCAAACCCTCATCCTGATCACCTACAAAACAGAAACAATCTCCTGCCAATATACATATCGTTACCCTTTCGTCGACCACAATCAATAAAAGCATGATAGGTGGTCAGCCAATCAATCCCTAGGATGATGTCAAACGTCATCATGTCTAGAATGATAAAGTTAAATTTTAAACAACGATTGGCAACCTCTAACACGCAGGACCTACAAACACGACTCAACATCACACTCCCACTAACTGGGGTTCCTATGCTCAAAGAACTACCCAACAAGTCTGTTTTCAACCACAAAGTAGATGCAAATGTAGAGGATATAAATGAATGCAATGCTCCCGTGTCGATAAGAACACTGGCACATGATCTATGGACTAGAAGAGTACCTCTGATCATGGAGGTGGTAGTAGCAGCATCGGGCACGAACGATGCTCCAGATGAACTGGGATCTGCAAGAACATATGCTCTGGCTTGTCCACTATGGCCTTGAATCATAGACTGTCTACCCGACTATACTGAGGCACCCCCTTTTGTGAATCTAGATGGTTGACGTCCTCGAGCAGGTGGTGTAATAGGTGCGACTGGCCGCACTCAAAACATACTACCAGCTCCCTCACCTGCGCCTGTGACTGCGACTGTGCCTGAACAGGCACTGGACTTTGGCATTATGCCGACGATGCCTTGGCCATCTGCATCTATGGCAAATAAGCTCTCTCTTCTCTGACCTTCCCGTTGAGACTACGGGAGGCGTAGGTGCAAAAAATTACGACTATTACGACCCAACTGGATAAGAACTCGAATGTGCCCAGACTGGCCGCACTCAAAACATACTACCAGCTCCCTCACCTGCGCCTGTGACTGCGACTATGCCTGAATAGGCACTGGACTCCGGCATTCTGCCGCACGATGCCTTGGTCGTCTGCATCTATGGCAAATAAGCTCTCTCTGCTCCGACCTTCCCGTTGAGACTACGGGAGGCGTGGGTGCAGAAAATTACGACTATTACGACCCAACTGGATAAGAACTCGGACCAAATGTCTGTCGACGCTTGTCCTTGTGTCCCTAAGACTGTGCACATCCCCCGTCCATCTAACTCTTACCGTCCCTGTCCCTACGCGTCTCGTTCAGAGTATCCTCCACTTTCATGGCGGTCTCTACTAACTCTGCAAAAACCTACATCCTGAATGCCGCCACTCTATCTCGGATAGCGGGCCTCAAACCCCTCTCGAATCTCTTCGCCCAAAATTCATCAGTAGGCACAATCTCTTGTGTAAATCGGGATAAGAAAGTGAACTCGGCCTCATACTAGACTACTGTCATATTCCCCTGAGTAAGAAATAGAAAGTCCTCTATGTAACGGTCTTTCGAAGTCACCGAAAAGTATTTCTCCAGAAATACCTTTGTAAACGCCACCCAAGTGCCTCCCACTATAGTTTTGGCAAACATCCACGACATGTGAGCACTCCCTCTCAGCTGAAAGGTAGCAATAGTAACCCTCAGATCATCATCCTCTATCTAAAGCATGTCCAAGATCTTGGTAACCAGCTCCAGCCATTCAGTGGCTACCGTGGGATTGGGATCCCTAAAAAAGGTAGGAGGGTCCAGAGGTCGGAACTCGCGAATTGCGACCGTCACCCTCGATTCAGGTATGCTCTCTTCCCCTAGAGGCCTTAGCCTGCTGCCAGATGGAGCCTACCATCTCATGCAACAAATCTACTATGTCAACTGGTCCTTGAGGTGCATTTGCATCCCCAATATCTGGGACTAGAACATCCCTTCGACCAGAACCACAACCACGGCCTTGACCACAACCTCGTCCGCCCCGCGTGGATATAACTCTATACGAAAGCAACATAACAGGATAAGCTTCCATACAATATGTTATTGCTAATGTACAAGACATAATACACATAAGCATGCTAACACATAGCCACTTGAGATCATGTCAACACATCTCACATACCGAGGAGGACCGACAAGAATGACGCGTCATTTTTGATAACCTACTTAGATTCTTGGCTAGAAATCACGTCCGCGAAATGCGTCTCTAACATGGCTCCCATGTTTGTTAATCCAAACAGCCGAAGGTAAGACTAATCAATCCTAAGGTCAAACCTCAACACTCACATATATACAACCATCATGCTAAACACGCTATCATGCGTATGTTAGCAAAACGTTAAAACACATGCAATCAAGCACACGCACATCCTCATAAGGTGATGTACCTTATTTTCTATGGCTCTTAGGTATTCGAACCTGGTTCTGATACCAAGTTGTCACGCCCCAATCTCCAGGGTCACGTGAAAGATCACCACAACACTATTTATGAAAATAAGATCTTTAGTTCAAAAACTATCAACTCAAAAATCTAACATTTAGATAAAAGAGTGCCCAAGGTTCGTCTCTCATAAACAATAAACATGCAGTTGCATACATGAATAAGTATATCGCCTTAAAGCGTACAAAAACTCGCCTTTAGAAACAAGCATCACATGTAAAACTACATGTCTCAAAACAAGGAAAACTATAGCAAGTCTTTCGCCATCACTAGTATCTAGGTTAACTCCTCATGTCCACTTGAAAATGGTTTGCACAAAAATCCCACATCGTGAGCCGAAGTCCAATAGAAACAGACTATAAAGCTATAAAGCAGGTTATGCAACCATAAGCATAAAAGACTCAACCACATGATCCAAAAGATTTTATTCTAAAAAAGCACAAGTTTTCCATCCTTAAAACCATGCATATGATTAATGCAGATATCATGCCACAGTTAAGGAAAAATAGTAATCAAGAACATGATTTTTCACTCAGCTCACACAACCGAGAACAAAACGTTATTTTCTCGCTCAGGACACACAATCGAGGAAAATAAAATGATAACATGGTGATAAAATAGTATTCTTCACTCGGATCACACAGTCGAGGAGAAAAAGATAAAATAAAATCTTATGTACTGACTCTGTCACACACAGACAAAGGTAGCAACTATAGACTGCCGCTCATTATTCAAAAACCGCTTAGGGCCTGCTAAGTAATGATAGTTTCTATACGGAGTCATAACAACGTAACCACATAGTTTACAAGTTCACCTAGTTTATGGGGATTAACCCGAATGACCATAAGGACCTACTCCGTGCACGTTTCTGGACTTCCGTCGAGAAGCAATTGCGGCCCATCTCAACACACACTGTAATAACCCGAACTCAAGATACAAATAAAAAAAAGAAAGAATATCTCAAAAGAAACGAAATCTCGAACCTAAGTTCGGTAAGAAGAACCGGCTCGACCGATTAACCTTTTTGAGCCTGAGACCCGGGATAGAAGGGGAACTACACAAGCATATATTAAAACCCTAATGTTTAGGATACGAATTCAAAGTTGTAAATCCAAGTCGTTTAAGATAACAGTTACACTCGAAAAATCAAGAAACGAATCAATGTGAAAATACTAGAATTTTCTGCTACAATTAAATAAAGATAATTATTTTGATATATATATATATATATATATACATATAAGTGGCCAACAACCTAGGAGAATGTGCCCAACTTGGTTGCCAAGTTTCCTTAACATAGGTTAGTGAAAAGCAACCTAAGTTAACTAAGCCTAACCATGGTTTGCAAAGCTTCAAAAGGAAGCTTCGTACTTGACTTTTCTCTATAAAAAGAACCCAAACCATCTATTCTTCCCTTGAAAATTTCGTGCATATACATATATATATAGAGAGAGAGAGAGTAGAAGAAGAAGAAAAGAGAAGAAAGAAGAAGAAAGAAGGAGGAGGATCCATGGAGCTTGAAAGCTAAGTTCTAGGTTTTTCATCACCAATAAACAAATTCTAACTAGGTAAGCAAGGTACTAACACATCTGGTTTTATACATATCAAACACTTCTTCCATTATTTTGAAACACAAATCAAATATCAAGAACCGAAAGCTAAAAAATAAAGGCGTCATGGTTGGTTTTTGGGGTTGTTTGGTATGAATGTTGAAGTTGTGAGTTGGTGTGGATTTTTTTATAGGTTCCATGACTACTATAAGTTTTAGAACATTGATATATTGAATTACAATACATGTATACAAAGAAAATGGGTTAGAAACTCACATACATGACACTAAGAGGCTAGAACCAAAACAGGCATGAGTTTTGGGAGTTTTGAGCTTTCTGCCCTGACGTTTAGAATATCATAACTCAATATATAAAAATGATATAAGGGTGTTCTTTATATCCAGACCTAGGTTCTTGTGTTAGCTTTCATCCAAAATTTGTTTGAACTCATTTGATTAAGTAGAACTAGAGATATTACAATTCTACGAAAGTGTGTTGGTTTCAGACCAGTCAAGAATGCACACCTAAAAACCTTAGCTTAAAATGAGATCCGAGTTTTGGCCAAAACATGAAAGTTGTAGAAAACATACGTATCTAGCCACCCACCAATAAAGAGCACAAAATGATGAGTTTTGATATGTCAAAACTCTTTTGAAACTCTCTGTTTTGTTTCAGCCTTCAAGGGACACTTCCGTCACATATGTTTGTGTAGCCCAAAACCCCTATTTTTAGTGACCTACTCCGAATGTGGTCCACATGAACATTGTAGCTAACATAATGAAGTATGTTTGACCCAAAAATCAGACCTTAAAGCCTCGGGATGATTCTCCAAAATCATTTCAAACCCTCTGTCTAAAATCGACTCTGCTAAGTTTTGGAAGCTGACAGACCCTATTTTCTAAAATGGCCAAAACGTCTAATTTGTTCCAAACAACTACCCTTAGCTTTAAACATGAAACATGTGGGGGACATGTTGAGCTAGAACATACTAAAAAATGGGGTCATTTTCACTTGATATGATATCCCTAAACCCAGACCAACAAAGATACTTTTCTGACCAATTCTCTGAGCAAGTGCTAAACCATTTTCATTTTCGTCAAGTTTTTCACCCTTTTGCCTTAGGTTTTTGTTTTGGTGTTGAGCATAAATGTTGTAGAGATTATTTTTATCTAAATCATCACTAAAAATCATAATCCAATTCCAAGTTTAAATACCTCAAGATTCTGTGGTACTTTAAAATATAATGTTTGGAAGAGAGTAATAAATGGTTAAGTTAAATTCCTTAAACAAGTGAAGGATTGGGCAAGTGTGTAGTAACCCTTAAATCAAAAAAGAAAGTAACCATGGTCCTTAAAAATCAGGAAAACATTCAATGGTTAGAATCGCTTGAGTACTTCACGTTTTAAGAGGGGGTAGTACTTCATGTTGACGGTTAAGTCACGTTTGCTTGCTAGGCATGAAAGTTTTGTTACTCGATGAGCAAACTTATCTTGGACTTGAATTTATGTAAATGATGCATGAAAATGTTTTGAAAAGTTTGTTTTGAATTATGACCTATTTGACGATCACATGAACTTGTTGTTTTCGAAAGCCATGATATTTTTAACTCAAGTGTGCTTTCCATGATATTTTGGGCTAGCATGACCTTATTATGAAAGTATGGTTGTTCTAAAGTGCCAAGTTACTAGGATTTTCGGCCATTTATATCCCGTTATGAGGAAGGTTACCCAACTATGGAATTTTCATTTGTCCCTTTAAGAGAGGTTTCCCATTAAGTGGGGGGGTTTTTGCCTTAAAGGCATGGCGGGATAAGTTTCGGACAGCACATAACATTCGTGCTTGGTGGAGAGTGGCCCTCATTCCATGATGTTGCTATCCGTGCATAGAGATTTCAGGTTACGGTATCGTCGAAACTCCAGGTTATGAGGTTGACGATTGCTTGGGTATTGTTGGGGTTTGAGTCTAGATTTGAGAAAGTGGTCATGCATTTTAAATTTGTGGTGGTTAAGCTAGGAATATATTTTTGTTTGCAATACTGAGAAGGTTTTGTATAATCTGCGATATTTTTATGTTCAAGCAAATGCATCAATTTCTATATTTTCGTGAAAAATATGATGAACTATTTTTAGATAGATTTTTCCAGTTATCTTTAACTAAGTAACTGTCTTTTTTGTTCATGATAATGCTAAGTGCGCTCTCTTGTAACCTCTGTGGTTACAGATACTAGGAACCACTAGGAGTTGGTCCACCACAGGCGTCGTTGAATAGTTTTGGTTCAGTTTTATTTTGTTTAGTTTTTAGTTTTGGCAGAGCATCATGTATAAGACCCTGGAGGTTTTTCATATTTTAGAAGTAATGTATGCCCTTGGGATGGCGAATCCCTAGTGACTCATGTATACCTCTTTTGACATTAAGTCATTGTGGTTGTTTGAAAGTTTTTGTTTAGTCTCTTAACATCTTTATCCCTTGTCTTTCTCTTTGGCCACCGGTTTAAGGCGGGATCACATCCCTTTGTTCAGGTTTGGTGCCTTGCGTGAGTGGGGTGTTACATTTTAATATCAGAGCTTTATGTTATAGGTTCTATAGACTTATAAGAGTGTGGTCTGTGGTGGGCCGTAGGTTAAGTGTGTCGTCTCGCAGTTTATTGAGAAGAGTGGTTTAGGCCTGGTGTTTTTATTCCTTTGCCTTCGAGCAGCTGACTGACCAGCATTGAGATTCATTTGGAAAATGCGTTATGTAGATACAGGGTCCTAATTAGAAGTCTAACCAAATTATCAGATTGGGAAGATAATCTGGGAAGGGCCTTGTGTTTATGTCATTTTGCGAAGTATAAGTGGGTTATCAAATTAAGGGGGACGAACCTTATGTCATTAAAATCTTTCATAGACAGTTTGTTCTTATCCTTATGTTTATAAGTTGGACTCTTGTGCCGAGCCGTAAGTCATAGATTTCCTACGATAGGAAGGAGCATGAAGAAACTCGGATGAAGCATCATTCAACTTGAACTAGTGTAATGAGGCACAACAAGAACAATCTTTGCAAGTAGGACTGGTAGAACCCGATCCAACTGCTAGGATGTTGGAGGCGATCGTAAGACTGACCGAGCAGAACGCGAGTTAGATCGCGATGCTAGCTGAGAGGAACAGTAATGCCTTAATCAAACAATTTAAGAATCTGGGTGCAAAGAAGTTCATAGGAACCCTTAACCCTACAGAAGTTGAAAACTGATTGAAGGATGCCGTGTGTATTTTGGATAGGTTGGGGGTAGATGCGGATAATAGGTTTGACCTCGTAGCTTTTATGTTTAAGGGGAGAAACATACCATTGGTGGGAAGCCATGGAATGGTTCTTGAAGATGCTGGTGCCAGGAGTTGAACCTCCCGTACCCCAGAGAATCACTTGAGATCATTTTGAGAAAACGTTCAACGTGTAGTACAAGCCCATAAACTATAAGCATGAGAAGGAGCAGGAATTATTTGACTTGGAACAAGGAAGGAACATTGTGGCAAAATTCGAGATAAAGTTTACAGAGTTGTCATGATATGCCACCCATCTTATACCTGATGAGGAGATGAGGTGTAGAAGGTTCAAGAATGGATTAAGTTTTCAGATTAGAACAAGGATGATGATTCTCGAGATGAACAACTACGCAAGACGGGAGAACATAGTGCCAGATGAGCTACAATGCGGGCCAGAAGGACTGGTAACTCTTTAGTTAAACAATTTAAGAATTTGGGTACTAAGGAGTTTGTAGAAACAGTTAGTCTCACTGACACTAAAAAATTATTGAGCGGTGGAGTACGCGTTTTAGGCAGACTGAGTTGTTCATGTAGTAAGTTCTTAAGTATCGATTTATATTCATTTGACATCTACACTGTGTAACTCGTTTGGCATTGGTATTTGGTTTTTGTTGTGACATTAGTGTGAGTCACAAGAAAGTTGCTTTCGAAAACATTTTGTGATGTGACCTGTTAGGAAAAACCTGTTTAGATTAGTGCGTAAAGGTTACTTGTATAGAGAAGTAATTTTTTCATGGTAATGTGTGGACTCTATTTATGAGAAGTTGGAGGGTGATATAGTTTTCTGTGTGGACTCTATTTATGAGAATTGTGAAAGCGTAAGTGAAACTGTACAAATTAATGGGTATGGTTTTTGTAAATTGGCCTTGAGTGAATCGAGTGTCTTGGTAAATTACAGGTAAGATGAAATAGTTAAAGTGCAAAAGTTGTTTTTGGTTCGGTTGTGCGGTAGAGAATGTGTGAAGGGATTGAGTGATGATGGTTAGAGATTTTGGAATAAGGAGTTAGTACGTACAGTTAAAGTATTGTTGGGTGAGTGGTACGTATGTGAAGGAAAGATGCGAATATATATTGTGGTATGACGAGGGTTATGTATGGATTTGTATGGGTAAGCATATACATGTGGAGCGTTTAGTCTACGTGGTTTGTTCAGCCCTTGCGACGCATTAGTTTCAAGTGGCGGTATTAGTCTTGATAGTCGTAAGGCTAGAATGGTAATTAAAAGTGTGTGTAAAGATTGTGTGTTGAAGATAGACAATAGAGATATGTTGGTGGATTTTATGCTTTTGGTTATGTTTGAGTTTGATTTGATTTTTGGGATGGATTGGTTGTCATCCTACCATGCGTCACTAGACTGTGTTATGAAATGAGTAATCTTTAGGACATTCGGGGAGAAGGAATTCATTTTCCAATGGGACAAGAGTAGAACACCTATCCGTATCATGTCGGCTATTGAGGATTCGAAGATGCTGAAGAAGGGTTGCCAGGGGTTTTTGGCACATGTGTTGGACGTAGATATGGAAAAAAAAGATTTCGGAGGTACTAGTGATTTGTGAGTTTCTAGACGTTTTTCCAGATGATTTACCAGGATTTCTCCCAAATTGAGAAGTACAGTTTACCGTCAATCTCTACCCAGGCACAACGCTCATATCTATTTCTCTCTACAAAATGTCACCTGCTGAGCTACTAGAGTTGAAGGAACAATCATAGGAGTTACTAGGAAAAGGATTCATTTGACCTAGTGTCTCACCATAGGGAGCACCTGTACTGCTCGTGAAAAAGAAGGACGGAACACTGAGGATGTGTATCGACTATCGACAATTGAATAGAGCGATCGTTAAGAACAAGTATCCTTTACCTAGGATAGATGACTTGTTCAACCAGCTGTAAGGAGCCAGAGTGTTCTCAAAGATAAACTTGAGGTTAGGATACCATCAATTGAAAGTGTAGGAGTCAGATATACCTAAGACTGCCTTTAGGACCCGTTACAAGCATTAGGAGTTTGTGGTGATGCCTTTCGGGAAAACGAATGCGCCTGTTATATTCATGGACCTAATGGATCAGGTGTTCAGAAGCTTTCTAGATCAATTTGTAATTGTGTTGATAAACGATATTTGGTTATATTTTCGAAGTGAAGAGGAACACAGGAAACATTTGAAGATTTTTGTAGATCTTGAGAAAGCACAAGTTGTATGTAAAATTCAAAAAGTATGAGTTTTGGTTGGATCGAGTGGTGTAGCTGGGTATGTTACATCTGAACGGAAAACATGAGTGCACCCAATGAATGTGGAAGCGGTAGTCTTTTGGAAAAGGCCAACTAGCATGTATGAGAAACGAAGCTTTTTGGGGTTAACTGGTTATTATCGGCGTTTTATTCAGGACTTTTCCCAGATTGTGAAACCCTTGATTCGGTTAACTCAGAAGAATGTCAAGTTTGGATGATCCGACGGATGTGAATGAAGTTATCAAGAGTGGAAGTCCAAACTGGTGTCAGCACCTATGCTTACCCTTCCATCAAGCAACGAGGGCTTTGTTATTTATAATGACGCATCACCCCAAGGTTTGGGTTGCGTTTTGATGCAACACGGGAAGGTTATCGCCTATGCGTATAGAAAATTAAAACTTCATGAGAAGAATTACCTTACCCACGATCTAGAGTTAGCTGTGATCGTCTTCGTGCTCAAGATATAGAGACAATATTTGTATGGCGTCCCCTGTGAGATCTTTACGGATCATCAGAGTTTGAAATATATTTTCATCCAGAAAGAGCTGAACTTGAGGTAAAGGAGATTGATGGAGTTAATTAAGAATTATGACTGCACGATTCACTATCATCCGGGGAAGGCTAACATCGTAGTAGATGCCCTAAGTTAAAAACCATTGGAAAAAAATAGCGCATCTGCGAGCAGTACGAGCTAGTACATTTTCTGAAATGCAAAAGCTTAGAACCCATCTTTCCATAGGAAAGAATAGATGCCTATTAGCAACTCTGAGCATAAGAGTAATTTTTTTTATCAAATTTGAGCAGCTCAATTGGCGGATAATCAAGTGATCAAAATAAGGGCGAAAATAGCGGCTAAAGGGAAGACAGAATTTGAAATTTGAAATGACGGGTTGTGGTTCAGTCACAGATAGTATATGCCTAATAATGGGGAGTTAAGGAGGCAAGTCTTAGACGAAGCACATAACTTAACATACACCATGCACCCGGGAAGTAGGAAGTTGTATAGAGACTTAAAGCAAATATATTGGTGAAGTGGGATGAAGAAGGACGTAGAGAATTTTGTGACAAGATGTTTAGTAGGCCAGCAAGTTAAGATTGAACACCAGAAGCCGACAGGATTATTACAACCATTACCAGTACGCGAGTGGAGGTGGGAACATAATACCATGGATTTCGTAACCGGACTCCCTCGAACACCCAAGGGAAGTGATGCTATTTGGATAATTGTGGATAACTTAACGAAGTCAGCTCACTACCTACCAATAAAGATGACATATTCTGCGGATCATTTTGCACGACTTCATATTGATAAGATCGTTAAGCTACACGAAGTACTGGTTTCCACAGTATCGGACAGAAACCCACATTTTACGTCCTGGTTTTGGCTAAGCTTACAAGAAGCATTGGGGACTACTTTAAAGTTTAGCATGACTTTTCATCTACAGATTGATGGTCAATCGGAGAGAAGAATTCAGACCTTAGAAGATATGCTTAGAGCATGCGTTCTAGACTTTGCTGGAAGTTGGGAGGAACATTTATCGTTGATTAAGTTCGCATATAAACAATAGTTTTCTGTAAACTATAGGGATGGTCGCTTACGAAGCGTTGTACGATAGGAAATGTACCCAATTTGTTGGAAAAAAGTTGGAGAGTGAAAGTTGTTTGGACTCGAGATAGTTCAAACTACCACTAATAAGATTAAGTTGATTTGAGAGAGATTGATGTAATCACAAGACATGTGAGACCCTGACCCGTTTTCTTTTTTTTGGCATTTTCGGACGCGCATTATGTGTTTTCGTTGCAGCATGTTTTTAATTATTTTGATGCATGATCGGGCTTAGATATGCATGGAGAGTAGGTTCTCGGGGCTGTGAACCGTTGTGGCGTGATTCTCGAAAAATTTCAAAAAAAGATATTTTCATAAAGATATTTTCCAAAACTTCTCTAGTAAATTTCTCATTTTCTCTCTTCCTTCTCTCTAAGTTCTCGGGGGCTCAGGGCTCAATTTTTAGTGATCCAACAGCAGATCCTTGCTTTTGGCGTCGTGGGCTACGCAACCATCCGATCAGATTTTGATTCCAACGAAGCTCAATGTTGCACGTGGTTTGAGGCGTCGAGTTTTTAACTCACCATGGTAGGATTCTAGACCCTACTGCTGTATAAGGGTGCTAGGGGTAAATATGTGTATTTTTAATGGGTAGATTGCCGTAGATCTACGTTTGTTTCAAACTCGTGTTTTTGGGTTTAAAACTCGTTTTCGACGATTTTTGTGTATAGAATCAGGTGTCGGGAGTTTTTTTTGAGGTCTCGGTGTTAGGCCTAGGCGTGTTGATGCTCATGGGTGTTGAATCGGAGTTTGGAGGCTTCGATTTGAGGTTTGGAGGCAAAAAACCATACCATAAAAATGATCTTGTTTGGGTTGATCAGCAGGATCTTGTTTGGGTTGATCAGTCGGATCTTGTTGGGCTTGATCAGCTGGATCTTCTTTGGGTTGATCAGCTGGATTTTATGGGTTTCTTGTTAATGTTTCGGTGGTTGGGTTTTGCTTTTCGATTAGTGTCCCACGGTATTCAATTGATTAATTTATGGGAATTACTTGATTCAAATACCTGTGGATTTCTTTTTGGGTTCGGTTGGTCGTGTGGTGGTTTTGGGGGTTCGTGTTGTGATCCCGAGTGTTTGTTTAGATGCCGTCCTTGGGTTGACGTGCATGGTTAGCTTTCGGGTGTTATGGCACGGTCGTGTGCGTGACGGTAATGCATGGGGAGTGTGAGGTTTTGGTAAGAACCATGGTTGTGGGTTTGGTGTTGACGTTCTGTTAGGTCGAGTTATGTAGGTTTGTTGATCGTGTTGGAACATGTGCGCATCGTGGGGGTCATGCGTCCAGGTGTGTGGATGTCGGGTTATGTGACAGGTGGAGTTGTGGTGTGAGGTTATATGTGGCTATGTTCTTTTATAGCTGGCTTGTACCTTTAGAACTCTATTTATTATGTACGAAATATATAAGTGAATTACATAAGGTGATATCGTTATGTGTAACGTTGTTTATGCTTTAAAACCTAGAGTTTTGTAGCCATGTGACGTGGTTTGTGGAACGTCGTATTGATACATGGTTATATGCCTTAAATCCTGGTTTAGGTTTGCATAGTATGTTATGGTTTAGATGAATCTGTGATCCAGTAGATGCAGATCCTGGTTGTTGATGCACGTGTGCGTGTGTGGGTGAATGAGGTAAGCTGTGAAAGCCGGTGAACGAGATAGGCTGCGAAAGTCATTGCATGAGGTAGGCTACGAAAGCCAGTGTATTTGGGGCTGCGGTCCTTCGGTGAAAGTCTGAGAAGATGCATTAGTTGGGGTTGCGGTCCTATGGTGAAAGTTCGTGAAGATATATGTTGCATAGGTTCCATGCGTGGTGTACGATATCTGACGGATTGAAATGAGATCTCGATGAGGCACAAGTGTGGGTGTGTGTGCGATATCTGAAGGCTGAAACAAGGTCCTGAAGAGGCATGTGTTCATGGATTGCATGTATTGCATCGTGGGACGGATAGACCAATTTTCTTAAAACTGTATTATCGGCCTACGGGAGTCGAAATACTGTATTAACGGCCTGCGGGAGTCGTAATACTCAAATCGTTTTTAGGGCTTTGATGGGTCGAAAAATGGTTTTTATCCTCGCTTTTCCATTGCATGTGAAAATGATTTTCTCGCTCTAGTGAGTCGTGATCTAAAACGGTTATCAAATTCTTTTTATTGGCCTGAAAGAGATTCAAAAACTAAATTTCATTTATCGAGCATGTTTAGCTTATACTGCTTGTGTTGTTTAGGATCTGCTGAGCTTTGGCTCACGACGTGGGATTTGTTTTTCTTCTGGTGCCGGTCATGCTGGTCGATCAAGAGGTGTAGGAGAGGCGAAAGAGTTGTTGTCTTCCCTTTTTGTTCTTTTATTACATGTATGCTTATAACATATTTTTTGGGCGTTAAAGCCGTGTAATGTTTCCGTTTGGCGTTTATATACAATGCATGTATGGTTTAAATTGAGAGTGTATTCTCAAGTTGAGTATCTTGTGTGGTTTTTTTATGGGTGTACTAGGTGGCCCGGAGTTTGGGGCGTGGCAACTTGGTATCAGAGCTCTGGGTTCGAATACCTATGAGCCGTGGGAAGAGGTTGCATCACCGTGTGAGGTTGATTGCGTGTTATTGACTGCATATCTTTAGATGTTTTGATAACATGAACGTGATAGCATGCGAGTCATACGGGAATGATATGTCTATGTGAGCGTGGGGGTTGAATCTTAGAAGTGATAGTCTTGTCTTTGGGTGTTTGGATTAACAAACTTGGAGCCAAGTTAGAAACGCGTTTAGCTGACATGAATTCTATCAGGGAATCTGAGTAAGTTATCCAGATTGACGTGTCATTCTTATTAGTTCTCCTCGGTATATGTGGAGTTGTTTAACATCAACCTATGTGGCTACGTGATAGCGTGCTAAGTGTTTAGCGTTTATGTTCATGCCATGTGCTGCTTCTTATATGTTGTTTTTCTTTTATATAGACGCGATGTCGGTGAGGAGAGGGCGAGGCTGTGGTCGAGGCCGTGGTCGTGCTGTTTGCCAAAGGGATATTCCTATCCCTGATGTTGGGGATGCTAATGCTCCCCAGGGACCGAAGGACGCGATGGAGCTGTTGCGTGCGCTGGTTCTATCCAGCAGCTGGTTGCTAAGGGTGAGCCTGTTAGGGAGAGGGTGCCTGAGGTGAGGGCTACGGTTGCCATGCGGGAGTACAGGCATACCTGAGGTGAGGGCTACGATCTGCCTACCTTTGCAGGACATCCTGATCATCTTATGGCGACAGAGTGGCTGGAGTTGTCGACTCGGATCCTGGACACATTGCAGATTGTGGAGGCTGAGTTGCGAGTTTCTTTTTCCACCTTTCAGCTGAGAGGTGACGCTCCTCAGTGGTGGAGATATGCCACGACTACAGTGGGGGCAACGTGGGCAGCTTTTACGCGAGTCTTCCTGGAGAGATATTTCCCATCTTCGAGGAGGGACTTATGTGGGGAGGTGTTCTATTCTCTTACCCAGGGGCCATGGATATCATGCAGTACGAGGCCAGATTTACGAGCTTGTCTTGATTTGTACCAGAGGTGGAGTGCACAGATGAGTTGCTTTCGATGAGGTTTAAGCGGGGCTTGAGGCCGGCGATCAAAGAGCGATTGACTGTTATGGGATACCGTGTGTTCGGACTGCTGGTGGAGGCGGCAGCGAGGGTTAAGAATGTTTTGGCTGAGACTCAAGCTTCGAGGGAGGCTAAGACATCACAGGGCGGGACGGAGGTACAGACAGGTGGACGCTCCAATAAGAGGCAGAAGTCCTCTGGTCCTAACTTTTATCCCTCTAGATCACAGTAGTTTCAGCGCCATCACCATCTGTGGCTTCGTCTGGGAGGCCGAAACAGAGGGAGTTGACCTGTTATCGATGCAGATAGCCGAGGCATCGTGCAGCGGATTGTTTATAGCCGAGGCCATCCCAAAGTTTAGCTCTAGTGCAGCTGCAGGGGAGGGACCCATCAGTTTGCTATGAATGTGGACAGTCTGGACATATTTGTCGAAATTATCCCCAGGGAGGCAGTGCACTGGGCAAGGACGACACACCAGTGGGCTCTTATGCGCAGGGTCGACAGTAGCCTTCCGCAGTACAGACTTCTCAGATGGCAGGTGGGAGTACATCAGTTCAGTCGGTGCGGCAGCCAACAGCGCCGAGTTATGGCGGACAGGACAGAGTGGGATTTCCTCGAGTGTATTCTCTTGCAGCTCGCGGTTCATCTAGGGCACCAGTCGTACCAGAGGATGCTGATATGCCTTTAGCAAGCAGAGGTACTTTCTAAGTTACAAGCTTTGGGCCAGTTCATCATTGCATCTGTTCGAGGTTGGTTATGGATCTAGTAGATGGTATGCTGTGGTGAAGCAATGCTTGGTGAGGTTATGAGGTCGGGAGTGTTGTAAACCCCCGAGTCTTTGAGATAGTTGGCCATTATCCAGTATGCCTGACCTTGTTTGACTATATCCTAGGAATGGTTTGGCTGACCATCTCGTGTGCCTATGTCGGTTGCAATCGATAGTTTGTTGTTTGACCTTGAGTTGAATTTCGGGGGCGAAATTCCTTTAAGGGGGTAGAGTTGTGAGACCCTGACCCGTTTTCTTTTTTCGGTATTTTTGGACGCGCGTTATGTGTTTTCAATGCAGCACGTTTTTAATGATTTTGATGCATGCTCAGGCTTAGATATGCATGCGGGGTAGGTTGCCGGGGTTGTTGACCGTTGTGGCATGATTCTCGAAAAATTTCAAAAAAATATATTTTGGAGACCTATAAATAACTGGAGTTAGATATTTTCATAAAAATATTTTTCAAAACTTCTCCAGTAAATTTATCGTTTTCTCATGCCATCTCTCTAAGTTCTCGGGGGTCCGAGGCTCGATTTTTAGCGATCCAACATTGGATCCTTTCTTTTGGCGTCGTGGGCTACGCAACCATCCGATTAGATTTTGATTTCGGCGAAGCTCGATTTTGCACGTTATTTGAGGCGTCAAGTTTTTAACTGATCGAGGTAGGATTCTAGACCCTACTGCTGTATAAGGGTGCTATGGGTAAACATTTGTGTTTTTAACGGGTAGATTGCCGAAGATATGCGTTTGTTTCAAAGTTAGGTTATGGGTTTAAAACTCATTTTCGGCAATTTTTGTGGATAGAATCGGGTGTCGGGAGTTTCTTTTGAGGTCTTGGTGTTAGGCCTAGGCATGTGGATGTTCGCGGGTGCTGAATTGGAGTTTGGAGGCTTCGATTTGAGGTTTGGAGGCCAAAAACCGTACCTTAAAAACGATCTTGTTTGGGTTGCTCAGCTGGATCTTGTTTGGGTTGATCAGCCGAATTTTTTGGGCTGCTTGTTGGTGGTTCAGTGGTTGGGTTTTGGTTTTCGATTGGTGTCCCATGATTTTCAATTGATTAATTTATTGGAATTACTTGATTCAAATACCTGTGGATTCCTTTTGGGGTTCAATTGGTCATGTGGGGGTTTTGGGGGTTCGTGTTGTGATCCCGAGTGTTTGTTTAGATGCCGTCCTTGGGTTCGCGTGCATGGTTAGGTTTCGGGTGTTGTTGCACGGTTGTTTGCGTGATGGTTATGCACGGTGAGTGTGAGGTTTTTGTAAGAACCATGGTTGTGGGTTTTGTGTTGACCTTCGGTTAGGTCGAGTTATGTAGGTTTGTTGATCGTGTTGGCACATGTGGGCGTCGTGGGCGTCGTGGGTCTAGGTGTGCGGATGTTAGGTTATGTGACGGGTGGCGTCGTGGTGTGAGGTTATATGTGGCTATGTGCTTTTATAACTGGCTTGTACCTTTATAACTCTGTTTATTATGTACGGAATATGTAAGTGAATTACATAAAGTGATATCGTTATATATAACGTGATTTTTGCTTTAAAACCTAGAGTTTTATAGGCATGTGACGTGGTTTGTGGAACGTCATGTTGATACATGGTTATATGCTTTAAATCCTGGTTTAGGTTTGTATATGAGTGTGATATGGTTTAGAAAAATATGTTATCCAGTAGATGTAAATCCTGATTGTTGATGCAAGTCTGCGTGTGTGGGTGAATGAGGTAGGCTGTGAAAGCCGGAGAACGAGGTAGGCTGTGAAAGATGGTGCATGAGGTAAGGTGCGAAAGCTGGTGTATTTAGGGTCGCAGTCCTTCGGTGAAATTCCGAGAAGATGTATTAGTTGGTGCTGCGGTCCTACAGGGAAGTCTGTGAAGATATGTGTTGCATAGGTTGCGTGCGTGGTGTGCGATATTTGACGGATTAAAACGAGATCCTGATGAGGCACAAGTGTGGGTGTGTGTGCGATATCTGAAGGCTGAAACGAGGTCCTGAAGAGGGACATGTTTATGGATTGCATTGCATAGTGGGACGGATAGACCAATTTTCATAAAACTGTATTATCGGTCTACGGGAGTTGAAATACTGTATTAACGGCCTGCGGGAGTCGTAACACTCGAATCGTTTTCAGGGCTCTGAAGAGTCAAAAATTAGTTTTTATCCTCGCTTTCCCATTGCATGAGAAAATGGTTTTCTGCCTCTATTGAGTCGTGATCTGAAACGATTTTCAAATTATTTTTATTGGCTTGAAAGAGAGTCGAAAACTGCATTTTGTTTTTCAAACATGTTTAGCTTATATAGGTTCTGTTGTTTAGGATCTGCTGAGCTTTGGCTCACGGTGTGGGATTTGTTTATCTTCGGGTGCTGGTCATGCTAGCTGGTTAGGAGGTGCAGGAGAGGCGGAAGAGATGCAGTCTTCCCTTTCTGTTCTTTTATTACATGTATGCTTATAACATGTTTTTTGGGCATTGGAGCCGCGTAATGTTGCCGTTTGGCATTTATATACAATGCAATGCATGTATGATTTAAATTGAGAGTGTATTCTCAGGTTGTGTATCTTGTGTAGTTTTTTATGGGTGTTTCACGTGGCCCGGAGTTCGGGGGGTGATAACTTGGTAATAGAGCTCTGTGTTCGAATACCTATGAGCCGTGGGTAGAGGTTGCATCACTGTGTGAGGTTGATTGCGTGTACTTGACTGCATGTGTTTAGATGTTTTGATATCATGAACATGACAGCAGGCGAGTCAAACGTGAACGATATGTGTATGTGAGCATGGGGGTTGAATCTTAGGAGTGATAGTCTTATCTTTGGGCGTTTGGATTAACAAACTTGGGAGCCAAGTTAGAAACGCGTTTAGCTGACGTGATTTCTATCAGGGAATCTGAGTAGGTTATCCAGATTGTCGTGTCATTATTATAGGTTATCGAGATTGACGTGTCATTCTTATCGGTTCTCCTCGGTATATGTGGAGTTATTTAACATCAACCTATGTGGCTATGTAATAGCATTCTAAGTGTTTAGCGTTTATGTTCATGCCACGTGTTGCTTCTTATATGTTATTTTTCTTTCATATAGACACAATGTCAGCGAGAAGAGGGCGAGGCTGTGGCTGTGCTGTTAGCCAACAGGATATTCCTATTCCTGATGTTGGGAATGCTAATGCTCCCCAGGGACCGATGGACGCGACGGCGCTATTGCGTGTGCTGGTTGGTTCTATCCACTAGCTGGTTACTAGGGGTGAGCCTGTTAGGGAGAGGGTGCCTGAGGCGAGGGCTACAGTTGCCATGCGAGAGTTCAGGCGTATAGATCCGCCTACCTTTGTAGAAGATCCTGATCCTCTTATGGCGACAGAGTAGCTGGAGTTGACGACTCGGATCCTGGACACATTGCAGATTGTGGAGGATGAGTTGCGAGTTTCTATTGCCACCTTTTATCTGAAAGGCGATGCTCATCAGTGGTGGAGATATGCCAGGACTACAGTGGGGGCCACATGGGTAGCTTTTACACGTGTCTTCTTAGAGAGATATTTCCCAGCTTCGAGGAGGGACTTATGCAGGGATGAGTTCTATTTTCTAACCCAGGGGGCCATGGACATCATGCAGTACGAGGCCAGGTTTACGAGCTTGTCTCGATTTGCACCGGAGGTGGAGTGCACAGATGAGTTTCTTTCAGTGAGGTTTGAGCGAGGCTTGAGGCCGGCAATCATGGAGCGAGAAGCTGTGATGGGATATTGTGTGTTTCGACAGTTGGTGGAGGCGGCAGCGAGGGTTGAGAATTCTTTGGCTGAGACTCGAGCTTCGAGGGAGGCTAGGACATCACAGGGCAGGATAGAGGTACAAGCAGGTGGACGCTTCAGCAAGAGGCAAAAGTCCTCTGGTCCTAGCTTTTATCCATTTGGATCACAGCAGTTTTTAGCACCATCACCATCTGTGGCTTCGTCTGGGAGGCTAGAGCAGAGGGAATTGACCTATTATCGATGCAGACAGTCGGGGCATCATGCAGCGGATTGTTTACAGCCGAGACCATCCCAGAGTTTGGCTCCAGTGCAGCCGTAGGGGAAGGACCCATCAGTTTGCTATAAGTGTGCACAGTCTAGACATATTCGTAGGAATTGTCCCCAGGGAGGCAGTGCGCTGAGCAAGGAGGACACACCAGTGGGCTCTTATGCGTAGGGTCGAAAGTAGCCTTTCGCAGTACAAACTTCTCAGATGGTAGGTGGGAGTACATCAGTTCAGTCGGTGCGGCAGCCGATAGTGCCGAGTTATGGCGGGCGGGACAGAGTGGGGTTGCCTCAAGTGTATTCTCTTGCAGCTCGCGGTTCATCTGGGGCACCGATCGTACCGTAGGATGCTGATATACCTTCAGCAAGCAGAGGTACTTTCTGAGTATACAGGCTTTGGGCCAGTTGATCATTGCATCTGTTCGGGGTTGGTTATGGATCCCATAGATGGTGTGCTGCGGTGAGGTAGTGGTTGGTGAGGTTGTGAGGTCGGGAGTGTTGTAGACCCTGAGTCTTTGAGATAGTTGACCGTTGTCTAGGATGCCTGACCTTGTTTGACTATATCCTAGGAATGGTTTGGCTGACCATCTCGCGTGCCTGTGTCGGTTGCGATCGACGGTTTGTTGTTTGGCCTTGAGTTAAATTTGGGAGGCAAAATTCCTTTAAGGGGGGTAGTGTTGTGAGACCTTGACCCATTTTCTTTTTTCGGCATTTGTGGACGTGCGTTATGTGTTTTCGTTGCAGCATGTTTTTAATGCTTTTGATGTATGATCGGGCTTAGATATGCATGCAGGGTAGGTTCCCAGGGCTGTGGGCCGTTGTGGCGTGATTCTCGAAAAATTTTAAAAAAGAATATTTTGGAGACCTATAAATATCTGGAGTTAGATATTTTCATAAGATATTTTTCAAAATCTCTTTAGTAAATTTCTCGTTTTCTCTCTACCTTTTCTTTAAGTTCTCGGGGGCCCGGGACTCAATTTTGAGCGATCCAACAGTGGATCCTTGCTTTTGGCATCGTGGGCTACGCAACCATTCGATCAGATTTTGATTCCGACGATGCTCGGTTTTGCACGTGGTTTGAGCCTCGAGTTTTTAACTCACCAAAATAGGATTCTAGACCCTACTGCTATATAAGGGTGTTATGGATAAACATGTGTGTTTTAATGGGTAGATTTCCATAGATCAGCGTTTGTTTCAAAATTGAGTTTTTGGGTTTAAAACTCATTTTTGGCAATTTTTGTGGATAGAATCGGGTGTCGGGAGTTTATTTTGAGGTCTTGGTGTTAGGCCTAGGCGTGTGGATGTTCACGGGTGTTGAATCGGAGTTTGGAGGCTTCAATTTGAGGTTTGGAGGCAAAAAATTGTACCTTAAAAACGATCTTGTTTGGGTTGATCAGCTGGATCTGGTTTGGGTTGATTAGCCGGATCTTATTTGGGTTGATCAGCTAGCTTTTCTTTGGGTTGATCAGCTGGATTTTTTGGGCTGCTTGGTGGTTCGGTGGTTGGGTTTTGGTTTCCGCTTGGTGTCCCATGGTATTCTATTGATTAATTTATGGGAATTACTTGATTCAAATAGTTGTGGATTCCTTTCGGGGTTCGGTTGGTCGTGTGGTGGTTTTGGGGGTTTGAGTTGCGATCTCGAGTGTTTGTTTAGATGCCGTCCTTGGGTTGACGTGCATGGTTATGTTTTGGGTGTTTTGGTACGGTCGTGTGCGTGATGGTTTTGCACTGGGAGTGTGAGGTTTTGGTAAGAACCATGGTTGTGGGTTTGGTGTTGACCTTCGGCTAGGTCGAGTAATGTAGGTTTGTTGATTATGTTGGCACATGTGGGCGTCGTGGGTCCAGGTGTGTGGATGTCAGGTAATGTGACGGGTGGCATCGTGGTGTGAGGTTATATGCGGCTATGTGCTTTTATAACTGGCTTGTACCTTTATAACTCTGTTTATTAAGTACGAAATATGTAAGTGAATTACATAAGGTGATATCATTATGTGTAACGTGGTTTGTACTTTAAAACCTAGAGTTTTATAAGCATGTGACGTGGTTTGTGGAACGTCGTGTTGATACATGGTTATATGCTTTAAATCCTGGTTTAGGTTTGCATATGTGTATGATATGGTTTAGATGAATTTTTGATCCAGTATATGTAAATCCTGGTTGTTGATGCACGTGTGGGTGTGTGGGTGAATGAGGTAGGTTGTGAATGCCGATGAACAAGGTAGACTGCGAAAGCCGGTGCATGATGTAGGCTGCGAAAGCCGGTGTATTTGGGGCTGCAGTCCTTCGGTGAAAGTCTGAGAAGATGCATTAGTTGGGGCTGCGGTTCTACGGTGAAAGTTCGTGAAGATATGTGATGCATAGGTTGGGTGCGTGGTGTGTGATATCTGACGGATTGAAACGAGATCCTGATGAGGCACAAGTGTGGGTGTGTGTGCGATATCTGAAGGCCGGAACGAGGTCCTGAAGAGGCACGTGTTCATGGATTGCATGTATTCCATAGTGAGACGGATAGACCAATTTTCTTAAAACTGTATTACCGGTCTACGGGAGTCGAAATACTGTATTAACGGCCTGCAGGAGTCCTAATACTCAAATCGTTTTTAGGGCTCTAATGAGTCAAAAAATAGTTTTTATCCTCTCTTTCCCATTGCATGTGAAAATTGTTTTCTGACATTGGTGAGTCGTGATTTAAAACGGGTTTCAAATTATTTTTAGTGGCTTGAAAGAGAGTCAAAAACTACATTTCGTTTATCGAGCATGTTTAGCTTATACTGTTTGTGTTGTTTGGGATCTAATGAGCTTTGGCGCACGCTGGTTGATCAGGAGGTGCAGGAGAGGCGGAAGAGCTGTCATCTTCCCTTTTTGTTCTTTTATTACATGTATGCTTATAACATGTTTTTCAGGCATTAGAGCCGTGTAATGTTGCCGTTTGGCGTTTATATACAATGCAATGCATGTATGGTTTAAATTGAGAGCGTATTCTCAGGTTGGGTATCTTGTGTGGTTTTTTTATGGGTGTTTTATGTGGCCCGGAGTTTGGGGCGTGACAAGACAGGCAGAAGAGTTGTGCAGATAATTAGAGATGCGACCTGGAGTTTGTAGTGGGGGACCGTGTGTTCTTAAAGATAGCACCATGGAAGGGTATGATTAATCCAAACGAGTTTTGCCCTGTGAGGGTGAGTGTAAGCCCGGTAAGGGTGTGTGTGTAAGTCCTACAATGGTATTGTGGGAAGCCCGATAAGGGTGAGGGTTGGTCTTCAATGGCATTGAGTTATAGTTCCTTTTAAGGGTAATTGTTAGCCTTTAATGGCATTTTGAATTGTTGAATAGAGTCGTGTATTAGAAACTATTAGTTTGAACTATGGCTTTGGCTTTAAAGCCTTATCATGAGAAATATCAATGTCTCTTTGAGCAAGGTATGTAAATTTTGAGGATGAAACTTCTTAAAGGAAGGTAGATTATAATAAGCCAAACTCAACATACGAATAAAAAAAAGAAAAAGAAAGAACATCTCAAAAGAAACGAAATCTCGAACCTAAGTTCAGTAAGAAGAATCGGCCCGACCGATTAACCATTTCGAGCCTGAAACCCAGGATAGAAGGGGAACCACATAAGCATATACTAAAACCCTAACGATGAGGATAAGAATTCAAAGTTATAAGTTCAAGTCGTTTAAGACAAGAGTTACGCTCGAAAAGTCAAGAAACAAACCAATGTGAAAATACCCAAATTTTCTCCTATAATTAAATAAAGAAAATGTGCCAAACTATATATATATACAAGTGGCCAACAACCTAGGAGAATGTGCCAAACTTGGTTGCCACGTTTCCTTAACCTAGGTTAGTGAAAGGCAACCTAAGTTAACTAAACCTAACCACGGTTAGCAAAGCTTCTCAAGAAAGCTTCCTACATATACATATATATATATATAGAGAGAGAGAGAGAGAAGAATCCAAACCCTCTATTCTTCCCTTGAAAATTTCGTCCATATACATATATATATAGAGAGAGAGAGAAGAAGAAGAAAGAAGAAGAAAGGAGGAGGATCCATGGAGCTGGAAAGCTAAGTCCAATGTTTTCCATCACCAAGAAACAACTTCTAACAAGGTAAGTAAGGTACTAACACATCTGGTTTTATACATATCAAACACCACTTCCATTATTTTGAAACACAAATCAAAGATCAAGAACCGAAAACTCAAAAATAAATGCGTAATGGTTGGTTTTTTGGGGCTGTTCGGTATGAATGTTGAAGTTGTGAGTTGGTGTGGATTTTTTCACGGGTTCCATGACTACTATAATCTCTAGAACATTGATATATTGAAGTAAAATACATGTATGCAAAGAAAATGGGTCAAAAACTCACGTACATGACACTTGGAGGCTAGAACAAAAACGTGCCTGAGTTTTGGGAGTTTTAAGCTTTCTTCCCTGATCTTTGGAATATCATAACTCAATGTAGAAAAATGCTATAAAATTGTTTTTTATATCCAGACCTAGGTTTTTTTATAGTCTTTTATCCAAAACTTGTTTGAACTAATTTGAGTAAATAGAAGTTGAGATATTGCAATTCTACCAAAGTATATTGGTTTCAGACCAGTCAACAATCCAGACCTAAAAACCTTGGATTAAAATGATAGCCGAGTTTTGGAAAAATCATGAAAGTTGTAGAAAACATCTGTATCTACTTACCCATCAAAAATGGCAACAAAATAATGAGTTTTGATAGGTCAAAACCCCTTTGAAACTCTCTGTTGTGTTTCAGCCCACAATGGACACTTCTGTCACATATTTTTGTGTAGCCCAAAACCCCTATTTTTAGTGACCAAATCCAAACATGGTCTACATGAACATTGTAGCTAACATATTGATGTACTTTTTGTCCAAAAATAAGACCTTAAAACCTCAGGATGATTCCCCAAAACCCTTTCAAATCCTCTGTTCAAAACCGACTCTGCTACGTTTTGGCGGCTGACATACCATATTTTCTAAAATTGCCAAAACGTCTAACTTGTTCCAAACAACTACTGTTAGCCCTAAACATAAAACTTCTAGGGGATATGTTGAACTAGAACATAATTAAAAATGAGCTCATTTGGACTTGATATGAAACCCCTAAACCGAGACCAACAGAGACACTTTTCTGACCAATTCTCCGAGCAAGTGCTGAACCATTTTCGTTTCCGTCAAGTTTTTCACCATTTTGCCTTAGGTTTTAGCTTTGGCATTGAACATAAAAGTTGTAGGGAATATCTGAATCTAAATCATCACCAAAAATTATAATCTAATTCTAAGTCTAAGTACCTCAAGATGCTACGATACTTTAAAATTTAATGTTTGGGAGAGAGTAATAAATGGTTAAATTAAATTCTTAAACAACTGAAGGATTGGGAAAGTGTGCAGTACCATTTAAACCTAAAAAGAAAGTAACCATGGTCCGTAAAAATCAAGAAAACATTCAAAGGTCAGAATCGCTTTAGTACTTCACATTTTAAGAGAGGTACAACTCCGTGTTGACGGTTAAGTCATGTTTCCTTGCTAGGCATGAAAGTTTTGTTACCCGAGGAGCAAGCTTAGCTTGTTGACAAAGGCTCAGTTCGTATGCATAGAAGATAAAGTGGGAGTGCTTAGCCATTATCTCGAACTTGAATTTATGTAAATAATGCATGAAAATGCTTTGAAGCATATGTTTTGAATAATGACCTGTTTGACGATCACATGAACCTGTTGTTTTCAAAAGAAATAATGTTTTTAATTCAAGTGTGTTATCCATGATATTTTGAGCTAGCATGATGTTACTATAAAAGTATGGTTAATGTTGTGTGGTTGTTCCAAAGTGCCAAGTTACTAGGGTTTTCGGCCCTTTATATCCTGTTATGAGGGAGGTTACCCAACTATGGGTTTTTCATTTGTCCGTTTAGGGGAGGTTTCCCGTTAAGCGAGGGTATTTGCCTTAAAGGCGTTGCAGGCTAAGTCCCGGACAGCACATACCACTCGTGGTTGGTAGAGAGTAGCCGTTATTGCATCGCGTTGCTATCCATGCATTGAGAATTGAGGTTACGGTACCGTCAAAACTCCCGGTCGTGAGGTTGACAACTACTTGGACATTATTGGGGTTCGAGTCTAGATTTGAGAAAGTGGTCATGCATTTTAAATTTGTAGCGGCTAAGCTATAAACATACTTTTGTTTGCAATACTGAGAAGGTTCTGTATAATCAGCGATATTTTCATGTTCAAGCAAATGCATCAGTTTCTATACTTTCGTGGAAAATGTGATGAACAGTTTTTAGAAAGATTTTTCAGTTATCTTTAACTATGTAACTGTCTTTTCTGTTCATGGTAATGCTAAGTGCGCTCTCCTATAATCTTTGTGGTTGCAGATACCAGGAACGGCTAGGAGTTGGTCCACACCACATGCATCGTTTAATAGTTTTGGTTTAGTTTTCTTTTGTTTAGTTTTTAGTTTTGGCAGAGCTTCATGTATAAGACCCAGGAGGTTTTTGATGTTTTAGTTTTTAGTTTTGGCAGAGCTTCATGTATAAGACCCAGGAGGTTTTTGATGTTTTAGAAGTAATCTATGCTCTTGGGATGACGAATACTTAGTGACTCATGTATACCTCTTTTGACATTAAGGCGTTGCGGTTGTTTGAAAGTTCTTGTTTGGTCTTTTAACATCTTTATCCCTTGTCTTTCTCTTTGGCAATTTAAGATGGGATCACATCCCTTTGTTCAGATTTAGTGCCTTGCGGGAGCGGGGTGTTACACGCACTGTCATGGAACATCTATAGAAATCATTTACAAACCCGTCGTAACTTAACTACGAAAAACTCGTAAAAATAGTTATACATCCACATGTATAAAAAGAGATCCAATCAATCAACGTGGAGATCTATAAGCATGTAAAAGCATACTTCGATTAAAAACTCAACGTCGAGGGTTAGCTCAAAACCTCCACAAAAATATATTTTTTACCATTCTCACAAAACACCTCGTTTTCAAACCTCCTTTTGAAAACTACAGATATCAACACATCTGAATTATGTATAACACTAAGAAAGGCGTAAAACACACTTTTTACCCAAAAACTAAGGTTTAACATGAAAATAACATTTAATGCATTTCCTATCGCGTAAAAACACATATAATTATATGTAACACCCTTCAACAATAGTAAGGTCTACAATCCTACCTCAGTGAGTCAAAACTCAAAACCTAAAAAACTGAATTTTGTCGAAACGAGAATCCGACCGGATGGCTGCGAAGCTTACGTCCCGTATAGCAAGGATCCGTAAACAAACTAACAAAAAACCAAGCCCTTGGCCCTCAAATCTAGAGATAAGGTAGAGAAAACGTGAAACTTAGCTTAGAAGTTATGTTTCTAAAATATCTCCCGCGCCAAGATATTTATAGAATGGAAAAATATCTCGGTCTAGTCGATTGAACAGCCTCGTCCAGTCGACTGGACAGCTGGGTAGACTATTTTTCAGTGCAATATAGGTTTTTCAGCTTAAACACTAGCCAAGTGAGCCTTATCCAAACCCGAGAAAGCATAAAACACATTTACTCATGTTGTTC
>JAOTRH010283849.1:0-38863 GCA_034768845.1 Heliamphora exappendiculata | reverse complement strand
TATAACCAGTCATATTTTGTATTATTTTGATTATTTATAATTGAAACTTAATTTTATTAATGTTAATTGAGTATAAATTTTATGTTTTGTTCATGTATTTTCTGTTATTATTTAATAATGTTATAACTTTTTTTCACAATTTTTTTGATAATAAATTGGTGTAGAAAACTAGACTGTCCTCATTTTTTACATGTAAAAATAAGAATTTTTTATTTTTTGAATAGTAAATCTTTTATTATTTATGCAATATTAGTACGTTGTACGCTATTTTTCATTTTCAACAAATAAGTAATTTATAAGTTTATATTGCATTTATTTATTTAGCACTAATTTTAAAATTTAAATGTTAAGTGAGAAAGTTCTTATTCTCTAATTTCTCATTTTTAGCTCAATATTGCTAATTTATCTTTTTCAAACAATTTCTCATTTTTTGTGAAAATGAGAAATTTCTCATTTTATTCCATTTTTAAAAGCATTATATTCGATATGAATCTTATTTTATAATTTACAATGAATCGGTTATAAAAATATAACTATATATTTTTTAAAATGAATATATGTAATAAAAATTATAAAATCTTAAAATTCAAAATACAAAATTAAATATTAACGTCACATCACTAAAATTGTATTTATCACTTACTTTAATTACTCAATTCACATTTATAGAAGTGGGCTAAAACTATCTATATCATTAATAACTTTTAAAAATAAAATTTTTTAAAACAATTAAAAAATAAATAAAACTTATTCCAAAACAAGTTCAAAAAATAAAACCTGATCTAATTAACCAATTTTAAAATTGTGACGCTATTGTTGTCCTCTCACATGGCATAATTTACATAGTATTCTTAGTATATGAAAAAAATCAGTACACATTAAATGAATAATTCTTGTCTCCTACTTATTTAATAAAGGTGAGTTATTATTGTTAAATTCAAAATATTTTTTATTACATAATTAAATAAAAATAATACATAAATAATGTCAAATAATAATTTGGGGCTACTAAATAATTACTACTCTTCTGGCGGGTCATATTACACTCCTATCCACGTGCCATTTTGGATATTACATTGGATTTGTAAGTAGTAGTTACATATTCCATGGTCACTACCATGAGGTGTAAGCATTTTATTACTTTTAATTTAAAAGTCATATTTTAAAAACGTAATATTTGGATTTAAAAAAATTCTATTGGTTTTTTTTCTTTTTTAGAAACAATACATTTTAATCACATTTCAAATAATTTAGTTTTTTATTAAATGAAATGACAATAATTCATTTAACAAAAAAAAAAAAAAGAAGAACAACTCTATCACCATAAAGTAAAAAAGAAAAAAATCAAAAAATTATTCCAAACACTACATCTTAAAAATAAAAAAATATAAGTGCATATTAAATACTTCTTATAAAATTCAGAGAAGAAAAAAATATTTCCAATAATCTAAATTTTGTCCTTTTAAAAAAAAGTTAAAATCTTTTATTCTTTAGACATTTCAAACCAAAAATCTTTTGCTCAGTTCTAATTTTTTGGACCATTGGCCATCAAGCAAAATGCCTCACGGGTTTATAAGTTAGGCGTTGTTTGATAATTTGGCAAAGTTAGGTTATTTATTTCTTTTTTTACTTCGAATGAAATAAATAACATTTTGTTTTGTTAAAAAGTGGTTTTGAGCCACCATGTAAAAAGAAAATACTGTATTTGACAGTTATTTTTCTTTTAACTTTAAACCCAAAAACAAAAACACCCTTAAAAACTTAACTTTTAACCGAAATCAGACAAGACCTTATTCTCCTAAAAGATAAAATATTGTAAATAAAGCCTTAAACTATTGAACATTCCATCTAGTGTGGTTCACATGAAAACTACTCCTCCCATATATAGTTTTTTTTTTTTTTAAAATAAATATATAATTTTTAAAAATAACTTCATATTTAATTTATTAATTCCATGCAAAAAAAAACATTATTACCTAATTCACTCCCTAAAATAAAAAAAAAAAAGGTATGAAATTCATTTTTTTATTACTAATATCATTTTATTAGTAATTCAAAAATTAATCTTGTCTTATTATCACCTCCTACCAATAATCAAACATGCCTGTCAATATTAATTTGTGTGTTATTAAAATGAGGGTGCGTAATGATAGAAAAAAATATTCACGATAGGGAGGGACAGGACCAACAGGTGCTCATGCTCCTATGACACCCACTACCAAAGGTAAGAACCCACATTATCCATCGTGTGACTGAGAAGAGACATGGAATACCAACTGGTCATGTCCTTTCTACTACACGATTATTTTATTTCCAGCTACATAATAATGTGGGACCCACTATCGAATATAAAGTCTTATCATGTCCTTTTTACTATACGATTATTTTCTTCCCAGCTACACAATAACACAATAATGTGAGACCCACTATCAAATATAAAGTCTTACATGATCGTATAGTTGATAAAGAGTATGAAACACCCGTTGTTGTTGTTGTTGTCGTCGTCTCAACTACCAAGGGTGACTCAATCTCTAGGCAAATAAAATGCTCACCGAGGGCCTCATGTGAAGAAAGGGTCTTATTTATTATAATAATACATATATTATAAAAAATAATTAAGCAAAGGCTAAAAACACAACACAATTTAAAATTGTTCTATTTTCTTAAATTACAATATGTTTTATGCCATTCTTATTTTTATTATAAACATTATACTTTAATTTTTACATATTTAAAACAAAAGGTATCATGATCTTTTAATTATTATTGTTTTGATTGTAAATGTTATTATTATTGACTAATTTAGCTTAAGTAAAGAATGATTATAAATCATTGCTCACCAAATTCTATTGTTCTAGTATAGATTGCATTTGTTTTATTTATAAATATATTAACTACAAAATTTGAATATATAATATACTAAATGTAGAAAAAGAAAGTAGAGGTATTAATTCACTCTAGAAAAATGATCCTAATAAATATGTTACTAGCAAACTTGAATATAAAATTTTAATTAATAATTTTACCTTAAAAATGAATTTTAAATAAAATTAATATATAATATAAATAATAAGTGTAGGGACCCGGTTACATTTTATCTGTAAAAATTAACTAAATCTTGTCATGATACATGTTTTGTTAAGTGGCTAAATGGTTAATTATATAAGAGAATTAAAATTTAACCATAATGATGAATGACAATAACATTTATATGCTTAGTAATGCACAGAAAATAATTATTGTGGGTTGCTTGGGCGAGTTTGAGATGTTTGGCAAACAAATTCGGAATATATATATATATATATATATATCGGGGCCTTGACCCAGCGTTGGCCGCTTTTGTCGACAACAACAATTTAAGCTGGGTGTGGAACATTTTCTCTCTCTCTCTCTCTCAACAGAATCCCTAAGCCCTATAACTCATTTTGGTGCCCTATTGAACTCTCCTTACTCCATTAGAGCTGATTTCTTGATTCTCTCTCGAGTGAATACCCGTTGGAGGTTTGAGACACGTCGAAATCTTCCTTTTCACCACTTAGTTGGAGTTTTACATTATTGAAACGTGCTAGGGTTGGATTCTTGTTACTTGAGCATCTAAGATGTAGAATCTATGACTATTCTTGAACATTTATTAGATATGAGTTGTATATTTTAAATGTATATACATGAAAGTATAAAAATTATGTTTTTGGAACACTAGGTCAGGGTTTAAGGTTAAAACATGTTAAATCTTAGATTTGTAGATTATTTAAGATGATTTTATCATGTTCTAATTGTTGTTAGAAATGGATCGGAAAATGATGAGTTAAAGTTTTGGATTTGAGTCAAAACTATAACAATTGGGGCTTTAGGATTGTTAGGCCCAAATGATGAAATTAATTGAATTTTGGATAAATTACACTTACTTTCCTTAAAATTTAAGCTTATTACAGGAACCTCCCTTATAGTATCTGAAATTACACTGATCACTCATGTGAGTCTTCTTAAACAGACGTCGTTAACAGAAAATATTTTTTTTACATTTTTATGCTTCAATTAAATAATAACTTTTATACTCAAACGAGTTACTCGGATTGATGTGTAATTTCGATTAGTTCTCCTCGTTACATGAAACGTGTTGATATGACGGTACACGTTATGTGGTAACCTGATGCAAGATGATGTTGATTATGGGAGTGAGTTGGTTTAGATCTCATTGTTGATATATTCATTTCGTTCTTTTCTTATAGAGCGCAATGTTACCGAGGCGAGGTAGAGACCGAAGTCGTGCATATGCCCAAGTTTCGAAAAAAATGGACGTGCATGCCCCGTAGGAACAAGCGGACGGCATTAACGTTATTCAGGAGATGCTCATGACAATTAGAACTTTGGCCGAGGCCGCTAAGGGAGGAGCAAGAGCTCCCGAGCCTAGGGCTACAGTCGCTATGAGAGAGTTCTGGCGGTTAGATCCTCTAACTTTTTCTAGGAAGTCAATTCCCAAAGTGGCTACTGAGTGGTTAGAAGTGACCACGACGATCTTTGACATACTAGAGATCATGAAGGACAAGTTACGGGTAAGGTTGACGGCATTCCAACTTCAGGAAGAACATACTAGAGATCATGAAGGACAAGTTACGGGTAAGGTTGACGGCATTCCAACTTCAAGAAGGCACGAGAGAATGGTGGAAGCTTGCCAAGACCACTATAGAGGGCACGTGGGCCTTTTTCACCAGAGTCTTTTTGAAGAAGTATTTTCCATGGTCATCGAGGGACACTTATCGGGAAGAGTTCCTCTTCCTCATTCAGGGGAACTTGACAATGGTTCAGTATGAGGCCAAATTTGCGAATCTGTCACGGTTCACACCTAAGATGGTGGCAACGGAAGAGTTGCGCACCAAGCCGTTTGAATGGGGTCTTCGACCCTCTATTAAGAACATGATTGCAGCCTTTGGATTTCGAGTCTATACAGAGTTGGTGGAGGTTGCTACTTGGTTGAGAATCTATGGCTTAGAGTCGTAAGATTAGGGAAGGCAAGTCACGTCAAGGGGGTTTTAGCGCACAGTTTGAAGGGTGTCAGCTGAAGAGGCAGAGTCGGGAGGACCGAGTTCCTATCCTACGGGATCCCAACTGCAGCCACGGTCTGCATCCGCACCATTGATTGTGTCATTTGGACATTCTGAGCGTTAGGAGATGGTGTGCTTCAAATGCCAACAGTTGGGGCATCGTGCTAGGGAGTGAACATAGAGGGGACAGCAGCCGAGTCAAACTAAGGGAAGGACCCCGTTCTCATGTTTTAAGTATGGTCAGACGGGCCACATCCGTTAAGATTGCCTTCATGGAGGGAATGTCCAGAGTGCCTCTGGGACAAATCCAGTACAAGTGTCACATAGGCGATAAGGCTATGGTCAGTCACATCAGCAGTCGGTGATGTAGTCGATGAGGACTACGGAAGGGGCTACTTCGGCCCGGTCGATGAGGCGGCCAAGGACTAGAGGGAATAGTGGGCAAAATTATGAGGATCGGGGACGAGTGTACGCCCTTGTGGAGCCCAGCACTTTAGTGGCACCTGCCATGCCGGATGTCGTGGCCAGTCCGTCGATCATTCGAGGTACCTTTTTAGTGTATCGTTCTTGGGCCAGTGTTTTTGTGGATACCGAAACATCGCATTCATTTATCTCATCCACATTTGCACATGCATTAGGGCTAGAGGTAGATACGTTGAGTAGTGCCTTGTGTGTAGAGACACCGATTGGTAGGGCTACAGTGTTGAGATATGTTTATAGAGCCTTTGAGATGGAGATAGCCAACCGCCGTCTAGTATTCGATTTCATTTTGCTCGATATGGCCTCGTTTGATGTCATCCTATGGATGGACTGGTTGATTACCCTTTGTGCCTTTTATCAATTGCGATCGACGTCGAGTGTTTGTTTGCACACCGAAAGAAAACTCCTATTTTGTGGGCGATCGGGACGACGACCTAGTGCATAGACATCATGGTTCATGGGACCGCGGCAATCTCAACCTCCTTTTCTCTGCCTTGTCTACTAATGAGATTGATTCTACTCGTGGGAAGTTTCCTCCCGTGGTTTGCGAGTTTCTGGATATTTTTTCGGACGATTTGTTTGAGTTTCCACCACATTGAGAAGTTGAGTTTTTCATAGATTTCATCCCGGAGATTGCCACTATTTCTATGCCTTCATATCGTTTTGCACCAGCCAAGTTGCTAGAGTTGAAGGTGCATGTCCAGGAATTGTTGGACAAAGGCTGTATCCATCCAAGTGTGTCGCCCTAGGGAGCTCCGTCGTTGTTTGTGAAGTAGAATAGATTCTTATTCCATTGTATCGATTACCATAAGTTAAACCACGTGATCGTTAAGAACAAATACCATATGCCCCGTATTGACGATTTGTTTGACCAACTGAAGGGTTCGTGCTACTTCCCGAAGATTGATTTGAGATTGAGTTATCATTAGTTGAGGGTCAAGGAGGGGAATATTCTAAAGACGGCCTTTTGCAGCCGCTATGGGCACTTTGAGTTTCTAGTTATGCCATTTGGACTGATTAACGCGTCGACGATGTTCATGAACTTTATGAACCGTATCTTTTATCCATACCTTGATCGATTCGTGGTGGTATTTGTAGATGGCATTCTCATTTATTCACCATTGGAGGAGACGCATGAAAAGCATTTTTGAATTGCTCTACAGTTGTTGCGAAAGCATCGCTTATATGCCAAGTATGATGTGAATTCTCGTTGCCTAAGATTAATTTTTTTGGGCGTGTTGTTTCGGGAGATAGTGTGGCGGTGGACTCATCCAAGATAGAAGCAGTGATGAATTAGGAAAGGCCAAAGAGTGTTTTTGAGATTCAGAGCTTCTTGGGCTTAGCAGAATAGGCGCGGGAATGGTAGAAGTTTGCCAAAACAATTGTAGAGGGCACGTGGACCACTTTTACTAAGGTCTTTCTGGAGAAGTATTTTTTAGGATCTTCAAGGAATACGTATTGGGAGGAATTTCTCTCCTTTAGGGATTCAAGAAAAACTGACAGTGGTCCAGTATGAAGCTAAATTCGCGAATCAGTCGCGATTTGCACCTGAGATGGTGGCAACGAAAGAGTTGCGCACCAAGCGGTTTGAACGGGATCTTTGGCCCTCTATCAAGGACAGGATTACAGCCTTAGGATTCTAGGTCTATACAAAGTTGGCGGAGGTTGCTATCCGGGTTGAGAATGCTATGACGGAGAGCCGCAAGATTAGGGAAGGCAAGTCATATCAGGGGGATTCTAGTGCGTAGTCAGAGGGGCGCCAATTGAAAAGGCAGAAGTTGAGAGGACCGAGTTCCTATCCTACGGGATCCCAGCCATAGCCACGGTTGCCACCCACACCATCCATTACGTCATCTAGACGTTATGAATGTCGGGAGATGATTTGTTTTTCATGTAGACAACAGGGTCATCGTGCTAAAGAGTGCCCACAGGGAGGGCAACAGCAAAGTCATACTCAGGGGAGAGCCCCATTTTCGTGTTTTTAGTGTGGTCAGACGGCCACAACTGTTGGGATTGCCCTCAGGGAGTGAATGTTTAGAGTGCTTCAAGAGCACATTTGGGTCAAGCATCACAGGGGTGACAAGGTGACAAGGTTACGGCCAGTCACAGCAGCAATCGGCTATGCAGTCAACGAGGACCTCAGGAGGGGCTACTTCATCCCAATTGGTGAGACAGCCAGGAGCTAAGGGCAATAGTAAGCAGAACCAGGGGAATCAGGGGCGAGTGTACGCCCCCGTGAAGCCCAGTACTTCGGTGGCACGTGCCGTGCCGAATGCCGTAGTCAGTCCGTCGATCATTTGAGGTACCTTTCTAGTGTACTGTTCGTATGCCAGTGGTCTACTCGGTTACGTGAAAGGAGTTTGATTTTAAAAAACGGAATTGATTTTGCAAGAACTATGTGTTGCATTTTGTTTAACCATTCTCGCATGTCATGCATATGTTCATTCTTAGTCTATTTCATTTGAGTCTCAACTCATATTGCATAAATCATTTCAAGTGATAGCGAGAAAAAAATTTTGGAGTAAGAAGAATGGTCACGAGAATCTTTTTTTATAGTTGTTGATAGAATTGCATGTCTATTTGTAAGATCTTTTAAGAATTCAAGCTATAAATGTAATTCTTGAATATTTGAATGAATATATTTTGGGTTGAAATAATCCGTGTTGTAAAGTCCTAAGGCCGTAAATTCATGTTTTGTATGCATGCGAGGGTGTTTGACTCGTATTTTAAGTTAAATTCCTTAATTTTTAAATGAACCATCTTGCTTTTGAATGTTGGATTTTGAAGCTTTTGGGTTGAATGAAAATATTTCTTTGCTACGTGTGTTTAACTTCTATTTTGTGTCCTTTTAAAAGCATGTTCAAATTTGTGAAAAATCTAGTATTTTTTCAACACTTAAAATTTTTTTTTAGAATTTTAGGCAAAAAGCTGTTCACCGCTTAAGCGGTTAGTGATTTGCTCAAGCGAACCTTTGTTGGGCAAAATTTTTGAATCTTTAGTTTAAAAAAGGATTTTAATTGGTGTTCTTAGAGCATTATTTGAGATATCAATTGACCTATTTTGGAAGTGTTTTACAAGTAAAATTAACCCTTTTTATCCTTACCTTGGACCAAATTCGATGTTTAATTCTTTTCCAACGAAGTACCCTCCTTTACAAGTTCTTCTGGTTTGAATTCGTTAAACCGGATTCTCTTCTTAACAAATCATATGAGTTTCTACTGTTTTGAGATCGGAGCATGACAATAAATCTTACTAAGAATTTTGCATTGGCCTCAAACAAGCTTGGGCCACCTCTGCCAACTACACGATCACACCTCTTTCCAGCTCATGTGAGACCCACTATCAAATATAAGTGAGCTGAGACCCACTATCAAATATAAGGTCTCACATGGTTGTGGGGCATGGAACACCATGGTCATACTCTCACCTCAGCCAATAATTGCTCCTAATGAGTTGAAAAATTCTTTTGAGTGTCCTAGCAGGTTAAATATTGAGAATTTTATTTATTTATTTTTTTTATTTTTTATTAATTTTTTAACTAATTTTTTTTTTTTTTTAAAATCGTTTCGATAAAATAAACTCAAAAAATAACACCACGGGTTTACCAATATGGGATGGGTGATATTTTAATTTTTTAAGTAAGAATGCTCAGCTATGTCAATTACTACTGAGGTAGGCATAATTTTGATTATTTTTATTTTTTCTTGAAAATAATGACGTTTTCTTTCGCTAATAGGCCACGCAATTGGTGCATAATATTTAAGTAGACAATTTCACATTTTCATACCTTTATTGGAATCTGTACAGAAAAAAAGGCTTTTTATTTTAGTAAAATAGCTATAATATTTTTTTAACAAAAAAATGGCTTTGAAGTCAAACACAAACCAAAGCCTCAAAAGTGTGGCTCATCAAATGGCCATCAAGCTTTTGGGTTGCAAAAAGCCTTATAAATTGATGGCAGAAGAGAATGCATCAAACGCTTGCCAAAAATTAAACTTCCTTTCTAACAGGCCATGTGAGCTTGAAAAATTTACCTCAAGTAAGTACCGGAAGAGAATGGCAGTCTTTTTCGCATATAAACCATCAAAGTTTTTTTTCGCAGATAAACCATCCAATTCTCTGTAAACCTTGAACACCAAAATTCCAAGCTGGTGATTATTGATGCATCAGCTTCCTAATCCCGAACAAACCACAATCAAACTTCCCTCATGTCTTCGATGAGGAATCCTTGTGCACGGCGGTATTAACCTGTTTGGAGAGATAAGCTTCGTAGATTTCCACAACGAGCCGAGGGTCCTTCTCCACAAGTTCCATATACTCGTCACGCTTGCTCAGCTTGTCCATGTTCTCCATGATCAATGATAGAGCTGCGCCCAGCAAGCTCTTGGCATTGTGTTGGTGAGCAAAGGCAAAACTCAACAGTGCATTTTCCCAGTTCAATTTGGACACCATGAACTTCTCACAATAGGTCTTGAGATGTTTCACTTGGTACTTTTCAGCCAAGACTAAAAGGTCGCAGGCCATATGCTCGTCAAGGCACGCTTCAGCAGTGTACAAATAGTTGATGAAGGTGCGTAGAGCATCGTACGATACGTCACTTATCTTGATGGTACCGCTCAGGCTTTCCTCCATCTCATTTTCGAGCATGGCTCTGAAAACTGGGGAACGGCTCGCCTGAGTAATAATGAAATGGTTGAAGAGATTAATGAAATGAGTAAAAGGGACAAAAAGAAACCAAAGGATTAAGGAATTAAGGATTTCAATTATTTGATCATCCGGTCCAGAGTGGATTGCTAATCCAGGAAAGGTTCACACTTCACAATCACAATCACAATCACAATACAACAGCACGAATGGCAGCTCGATGCTCCAAAATAAATAAGATGGGCTAAAGTTTTGAACTTTCCAAAATACCCCTTTTTTTTTAAACAAGTGTGCCACTTGTCCGATGCTAAACTACTAAACTATAAACCAAAAAACAAGAGGAAATACAAAAAAAATTTCATATATGTAGTACTATAAATCATCTAACAATGCTACATCTGACAAAAAGGATGCATGCGTAATCACCTAACAATAAGATTTGCAGAAATACAGGAAGAGCTAAAAGATAAAAGCACCTTTGGTAGAGAGGGAGTTATAAAGGAGTGTGCCATGTGAACTTTTGGCAAACATAAACGGTGCAACATATGGCAGCGCTCATTACTATATTATATCATAAGTAACCGACTTGATCAGATGAAGTCTAAATGATGCTATAGACCAACCACATAAATGCTTTTCAGAGGATCAAGAACATGAAGAATTAGGTGCTTTACATTATACCATACAAAATTGGCCTTGTTTGTTTTGAAGGATTAGGGGAGGGAGGATTGGACAAATAGACAAGGTTGGCCTATTATTTTTTATTTTTTTTCCGTTGGTATTGTGAGTCCTACGTTTATATTGCGAGACTTGGATTAACAGTTCAATGAATGATGAATTAGCAATCCCTCATTCATATTATTAATAATTCCAGGCACTCATTGGTATTACTAGCACTAGACTTCGGATTATTCTCTTCTTATTTAACGGTAAAAAATAACTCCGCAATTCTTATTCCATTATTTATCTCACTCAAACTAAACATGAATCAAATTTCTCACAGTATACATAATCTCATCTATAATCTATTGGTATATAAAAAAACATGTGAGACCCCTAGTATTACTAACCCCTCCTATACTATTCAATCCAATTTGAAATAACAAACAAACTCAATTTTCTATCTATCTATAGTAGAGGGGTCTCAACATTTGACATCAAACCACCTACCGATATCTAGTAAATACCAACTTCCTACAACCCATAACCAATTAATGCAGCATGACACAACTATATCATAAAAAAAATGGAGTTGAGATATGACAAGAAGGCCTCTTAAAGAGATGGATGATGCTTTGGAGGGATACTCGTGAAAGTTCACTTGTTTACCGGAGATCAAATGTTTTATTTTTTGTAGGTAAAAAGAATCTTATCAGGAAATCAGAAGTTTTGAGACTGACCCTTGAATTGCATACCAAATATTGAGTTTATGACCCAAAACCTTGTTTGCTATAACCAGTAAAAGCACATAATTACCGCCAGTGAAATTCTGACTGGCTGGCATGCCCTTTCCTCTCCTCTTTGATCGATGATGAAAATTGATCAAGAAGTTTCCTCAGTAATAACCCTTAATACTACTAAAGCACTATAGAATTTTCAAGTAATCATAAATCCAGGTAAATATATAACTTGGTTATTCAAAATAAGTTGACAAAGATGTTGGGGGACAAAAAAAACCCACCAAGCACAATACAATACATCTTTTCCGACCCAACATTAGTGATTGATTAAAATCACAAGAAATCCATTCACAAAGAACAAGGTCAATTTGGTTCTGCATATCAGAGATAGAAACATGCAGGAAGGACGAATATTTGAGCTCAAATACAGAAAATTTTAGTTCTTCACAATTAAAGTCAAAGTACATGTTAGTTGCCTTGAAATGTACCCTGACTTCTCCAAGGGATCAGCTAAAATTATTTACAGCAGAAAGTGGATTTTTCAAGCAACAATGTTGTAAAACGCCGAACTTACTTGATGGAACAACAAAACACCGCAATTGGCTTGTGTTAAGAATAATGGGAAGCCTTACCCTAATGGGTAGGCAAACATTCTTATTTATAATAAAGCTAGAGAACCACTATTACAACCATATACCCACACACACCAGATAATAATTATATAATAACAATAATAATAATAATAATAGTAAGCTACTAACACCCCCCTCAAGCTGGAGCATATATATCTACAAAACTCAGCTTGTCAAGAACATATTTCCGCTGAGAGATGAACACACCTTTCGTATTCCTGGTTACTTCAATACCCAAGAAGTATTGAAATTCACCAAGATCTTTCGTCTGAAACTTATTACCCATGAATGATTTAAGGGTAGCAATCCCTTCACTGTCACTTCCGGTAATAACAAGTCATCCACATAGACAACAAGTAATATGCAACCTGCTGAGGTATGTCGAAAGAAAACAATATGATCCTTTGCTGACTGCCGAAGGCCAAATTCCTGGGTGACTGAGCTGAAACGGCCAAACCAGACCATGGGAGACTGCTTCAGCCATATAATGAACGCTGTATACGACAGACATGATTAGACCCCCCTGAGCAACAAAGCCAGACGATTGTTCCATATAAACTTCTTCCTCCAGATCACCATGCAAAAAAGCATTTTTCACGTCCAGTTGATATAAAAGCCATTAATGGAAAGCAGCCAGAGAAAAAAATAGACGAACAGAGACCATCTTCGCAACATGGGAGAATATATCAAAATAGTCAAGGCCATAAGCCTAAGCATAGCCCTTAGCCACCCAACGGGCTTTCAACCTCTCAAGAGTGCCATCAGATTGAAGTTTGACAGCATACACCCACTTACACCTGATAGCTGTCTTCCCAGGAGGAAGGCTCACCAGGTCTCATGTATGATTAGCCTCAAGCGCATTCATCTCCTCAATCATAACTTGACGCCGACCTGGATGAGAAAAGGCATTGACAACAGAGCAAGGTAAAAAATGCTGATCAAGGGTAGTAATACTCTTTTGGATAGTAGCAGGTAAACCACGATATGAGGTAACATATAAAGGATGATCCTGACAACTACGATAAGACCTGCGTGAAGCAATAAGAAGTTCATTTACCTGATCAGAGGCAGGATCCAGCGGAGAGGAAACTGACTCTAGTAGAGAAGAGGTGGTGGGGCCGGGAGAAGATGATTCTGAGGATGAGAAGGGCACAGATGTCTATGGGATAGCCAGAGAAGTCGTCTCAGAAATATCAACCTGGGATCGGGGAACAGGAGGCGAGGCCACTGGGAAATCGGTGGAGGAGGGATACAGCAGAATTTGATCTGAATTATCAGCACCAGTGGGGACGGGTGGAGTCGCTGATGCATAGAATGAAGCAAACTCAACAAACACCACATCTCGGGAGACTAGGAACCGTCGCAATTTTGGACTGTAACAACGATATCCTTTATGTGTCTTAGGATATCCCATGAAAGCACATTTTAGGGCTCGCGCATCTAACTTGGTCACATTCGGCCTCGTATTGCGCACATAGCACACACACCCAAAAATCTTTAGTGGTAATGAAAAAGAAATCTGCTGAGGAAATAAAACCGACAAGGGTGTAACACCATGGAGGATAGAGGACAGTAAGCGATTAATAAGATAGCATGCTGTCAATACATCTTCACTCCAGAACACTTTGGGAACCTTCATTTGAAACATCAGGGCACGAGTAGTTTCCAATAGATGTCTATTCTTCCTCTCAGCAACGCCATTCTGTTGTGGAGTGTCGGAACATGATGTCTGGTGAATAATTTCATGGGTGCACAAGTAGGTACCCAACAAGCCCCTAATATATTCACCCCCATTATCACTGCGGAGAATCTGAATAGTCTTTCCAAATTGAGTTTGGACTTCTTGACAAAAATTAGTGAAGACAGTCGGTAATTCAAAACGCTTCTTCATAAGATAAAGATAAGTAATTCGAGAATAATCATCCACAAACGTGACAAAGTACTGAAATCCAAATAAAGATGTGACAGGACACGAACCCTATACATCTGAATGAACTAAAGAAAAAGGAATCATGGTCCTATTATTATTCCTTGACACATAGGGCACACGCGGGTGCTTAGCAAAACGACATGACTTGCATTCTAACTGTGTAGCTTGACTGAAACTGGGACATAATTTCTTTAGACTCAGCAAGGAAGGATGGCCCAACCGACAATGCATATCCAAAATCTAAGATGGCTGTCCGGAGCATGCAACATATGAAGTCTCATCCATTATATACAGGCCACCCAACACTCGTCCTCTACTGATAGTACTCCTTGAAGCTAGATCCTGAAAAACACAATGATCAGGAAAGAATGTTAGTGAGCACTGAAAATCTTTTGTAATACGACTTACCGATAGCAAATTAAAAGGATTAACAGGAGTATGTAAAACATCAGAGATGATAGGAGATAGAGATAAAGCAGCTACTCCCTGTCATTTCACCTCTAAGGTTTCTCCATTGGCAACAAGAACTCCACTATGTTCAGGAATCAATTGATAAGACTTGTGGAGTGGGTCATATATGCAGATACACCCAAGTCTATAACACATGATCTGGGAGTGGCCATACATGCAGCTGGGTTACCTACAACTGTAGCTGAGGGAGTGTCGGCTGTGTTCCTAATCCTCATCTAGATAAACTAATCATATTCCTCCTGAGTCATATCAATAATCCTCCTCTCAGAAGAAGAGAAAGGAATAGCACAATCGACCACTGCATTAGCCACAGAAGAAGTAGGACGCCCATGTAGCTTCCAACACGAGCTTTGTAAGTGCCCCTGCTCTCCATAATAATAGAAGGACCTGATGTCACATTCACCTCAGCCTCTGCCTCGTCCTCCATCACGGCCTCTACCTCGTTCTCCATCACCACGGTCTCCATCATGACCTCTACCGCGAAAACTACCTCGACCTCCGCCCCGAAATGCACCTAACGCTGTATTATCACCCTAGTCAACAGTAGTAATACGAGACCCGTCTGTACTAATTGCTCTGTTCATTCTCCTGAAAACCTTAGATAAAGAGGGAATATTTGACCTGGCCAAAATATGTGAACGTGCTGAGTCAAGTTGCTGGTTCACCCCAGCTAAGAAACATACAACCAAGAACTGCATCCTTTGCTCTCTGAAAACCTCATACCGACTGGTGAAGGGGACTAAACGATCATACTCATCTGCTAATACCTTGAATTCTGTAAAATAGTTTGAGAAAGTCCGTTCTCCCTGCTGTATCCTGAAGATACTCCGCATCACATCATATAACCAGGACAGGTCATTAGTCGAGGCAAATGTCTCCTCGAGTATGGCCCATACCTCTCGAACAGTCGTGGCATTAGCCACCAGAATCTCAACGAACTACTCCATTGAATTCAACATTTTACTTAATAATCGGGCGTCATCTCGCTTCCACCGCTTATACTCATCAGATTCCTTCTCCAGAGTATCTTCAAACAAATGTTCTTTTTCTATACCTTCAACTGTAAGTAATACATTTTTCTTCCATAATACATAGGTTTGTGATCCAGTCAACTTCGAATCCACCGATCGTGTGGATGACAAAAACACATCTGTGATTCCTCCTTGTCTATCAGGTCTCACTGGAGAATCCTCAACTCTTGTGGAACTTTCTTTCGACATCACAATAACTCAATGGCAAACCTCAAGGAATCACGAGTAAACAAACCAACAAGCAACAGGACGCACCCACACCTTCAATCATTCATCTATGGACCGCGAATCAGACCGTCAACTTATCTCCATAAAATAAGAAATACTGCAGTAGCCCTTAGACCCTCAAACTAGCAGTCGGTGAAAGACCCTCAAACTACGAATCACACAGTCGCCGGAACAATTTCCGGTCGCCGAAAAAGCCACCGAAAAAGGAAAAGTCGCCGGGAAAACGACCGAAGGTGGTATCGGTGCTGAGCAAGGACAATCAACGCTGGAAAGTGAGAGAACAGAGGCCGTCAGTGCTGAAAATAGGTAGAACATGGTTCGTCGACGCCGGAAAGAGAGAGAGCAGAGATCGCCGGTGCTGGAAAGAGGGAGAAACAAGGTCGCCAATGCTGGAGGGAGGCTGTCGAGGGCTGTGGAAGGGTCGTCGGTGGTTAATAAAGGGGAACTTGGTCGGTGGTGGTGTTTCGTTGGTCGTCGGTGGCTAGAGAAGGGTCGTCGGGGGTTGTCGAGATTTGTCGGTGGTCGGCAAGTACTGTGGCTAGGTTTTGGGATGTGCGACAGTGACTGGTGGAGGCAATCGGAGGTGCGAAGAGGATTTTAGATGTGCGGTGGTGGCCAGTGGAGGCTGTCAGAGGTGCGGTTAGGGTTTGGGATGTGTGGCGGTAGCTGGAGAAGGTGCGGCGATGGGTTTTGTTGGGTGTCGGCACTGGAGGTGGAAGCCTAGGTGGTTAGCGGCATTACAGGTGACGGTTTGGGTGATCGGCAGCTAGGGTTAGGGTTTCAAGAAGAGGCTGGCGGCAGTGGCTCTGATACCATGTTAAAAATAATGGGAAGCCATACCCTAATGGGTAGGTAAGTATTCTTATTTATAATAAAACTAGAGTACCACTATTACAACCATACACCCACACACACCGGATAATAATTATATAATAACAATAACAATAATAATAATAATAGTAAGCTACTAACAGCCTAAAGGTTAAGTTGGGCGCTTCCCAAGTACTTTTGAAAAAACTCAACTTTGCATAAGCCATCCTCTTGGTCTAGAGAATATTATAAACCTATTTAGTATTTGCAACATCACCACAATGATGACCTTCAAGCCTCACCGTCCTAATCTCCTATAATACTGAAGGAGCAGCCAGTGTGCTGAGACATGCAGTGTGGATGCGTTCTGGGGGCAAGGAGAAACAAGTTAGAACCATGAGAGTTCAACCATTAGAGGTCGACCTCAAGTCCATCTTGGTGATCCAAATCGTTCATCTAGTAAAACTTATTGCGAATATCATTCACGTAAAAAATTAGGTCAATCGAACATCAATAACTACATTATCTGAACACATTTATCTAAAATAAAATAGATGGTCTATTTTAAAATTTACATTAGCCATCCAAATAATTGTTATGAGATAGTATAGCTACCAATGTCCAATCAGCTATTCTCAGCATGCTCTACATGATGAATGGTCCATATCATCGAGATGGACTTGAGATGGGCCCATAATAGTGGATCTTTATGCTAAAGTTCAAAATGGAAACTTCATAGAAGACTAATCCTTATAATATTACAAATCCTCCCAAACCTATGAATACTCAAAAAGGAAAATAAGAACCGGAAACTATTCCTAATTATTGAAATTAAAATAAAAATATAATATTATATCAACTTAGGAAACCAAATAAATCGAAAATGACGACGGCATCAGATTCTGATCATTCTGTAACTCTATTCCTTCCAAATATTCCGAACCATGGTCACGAATCCACAATTCACAGTAATTTAAATTTCTCAATGTTACCAAAGACCTTGAAAGGGGTTCAACTTTCAAGTAAGAAAAGAGCATTTGGATGGGTCACCCCAAGCTAAAGTCAAAACAATTCAGCTTTGGATATTGCACATTATATCGCATAAATTACTGTATACTTACAATTCAGCTTTGGATATTGCATATTATGTCGCATAAACTACTATATACTTACAATTCAGCTTTGGATATTCCAAATCAACACTTGATGTGGAGCCCACCACACTTGATGTGGATGTGGTAATTTACGTGGCCACGTACTTACGAGTTTAGTAGGCATCAAACCAATACTTGATGTGGATCCCACGACACTGGTAAGTATGTGGTAGTTTATACGGTATAATATTCAATGTCCCTAGAGTTTTTGAAGCCAAAAATCTAAACAAAGCACATTAGGAAATTGTGCAACTGTGAAAGGGAGAGAGAAAAGGGGGGGAAACAAAAAAAGCATCGAGGACTTCATTGATGCATCTCAATAGAGTTGGCCCAAGTTGATTCTGTTAGTTTGGGAGTCTTCAACTAGTGTTGGACCTAAAATAAAGAGCTTAATTACAAAAAGGAAAAAAAAAGATCCAAATTGAGAGTTTCCAAGGGGGTTTGATCTGCATAATGCAACTTGATCCCTCATTTTTTGTCCACTTTTCTGCCTTTTCATGTGATTCAACAGCAATCTATCATAAATACATATAAGCGAGTCTACATAGATAGATATAAAGCAGTTTGTGTGCAAAATAGAAGATAGAAGAATGGGATTTGACATTTTGACTATTAATCAAGAATACTCTTTGTGTCCTATATTTAGATGCAAGATAGATATTCAGACAAATAGTCCGGATTGGACACATCTATATTATCTAATTTTATACTATCTGATAAAGAGAGAATACCCATTTGGTGTTTTCCATTTCGAATCTATGTGAATTTTTCATAATTCCTAAATTATTCCCGTCTCGCTCACTCCCTTTCTCTTTAGAAACTACCTATAACCACCTATTCTCTCTCCTCTCTCTACAAACTATCTATTAAACTTTTTTTTAATTATTTAATTTTAATATTATAACTATTTTATATTTTACATTTGCATACTCATTCGTGTGTGCCAACCGCTAGTAATTCTTTATATAAGGATAACTAACAAAGGGAAAGCGTAGGATCAAAGAAAAGGGATTAGAGAGGATAAGATTAGTTATGAGAAACTTAATTCCTCTTAATCTCTTCCAATCAAACAACCACGAGAGTGAATAAAGAAATGATAAACAATGCAACATGATCATTTATGAAAAACTTAATCTCTCTTAATATTATCTTTCAATACAAACATAGCAAGAAGGTACTCACTAGAACGGCCTTATGGGCCGGGACGGGAACTGGGTTGGCCGCCGGTTTACCGGAGCCGTCATCGGAGGCGACCAAAACGACGTCGGTGAAGCAGGGAGTAGGGCGGAGGAGGTGGTGGTGGAAGGGGGTCCAAAACCTAAGGAAGGCGACTTTGGCCTTGAGATCTTCGATCTCGCGCTTGAGCTCTTCCTCGGTCTCGCTGGCCTCCTCGTAGCACTCCCTGCACGTGCCGGCGTCACGTGCTTCATACTCCTCCTTGCAGGAGACGCACTTCATCGTCCCGCCGTCGTCCGCCTCCCAGTCCGATCCGAACTCCATCGCCGATCTCCGGCGGCGGTTTTGGTCATTAGGGCGGTTCAATGGTTGGGATTGGAGTTTTTATGGGCGAAAAGAAAAAAGGCGTTGAGATATTAAAGGATTTGGACGTGAGTGTATCTGGTGTAGCGGATCCACCATTGTTGTTTACCTCTTTTTTTTTTTTTCAAAAAAAATTCCAAACATAGCTACTCAATATTGCACCAGACACTGATTTTTTTATTTGTATAATACTAATTAATATTGATGAAATATCATATATCATTTTAAATTTATCGCTATAAGATATTATATATAAATTGTAAAAATTTTAAGTTATACTAAATTCTTTTTAATTAATTGTATGAAAATTCAAAGTATTTTTATTTGGTTATAACTCTTCTTTCGTTAGAATAAGATTAACAAGAGCTTGAGTTGTTTAAGAATCTTGATTAGAATCTAGCTTGTGTCTATCCTAGTATGATATGAATAGAGAGTCTTTATTCAAATATGAGTTTGAGGTACAATTATCCAAGTTGAAGGTATAAACAAACAAAAAGAAGATTCAACATAAACTTTTAGCTGCATGACCGCTCGAGTGCCCAAAGGCCCGCTCGAGCGGACCTCAAGCAGTTTTAATAAGTTTGAGATTCTTTCATTTTAATAAGTTTGAGATTCTTTCAGCTAGAGTTTTCGGGGTGACCTATATATAGGTCATTAAGTAGCTACGAAAACACTTTTGACACTTCAATATCCAGAGCTCCAGTTTATATTCAGAAGTGTTTTTCGTGTCTAAAAAGATCAAAGATCATTCGTAACAAATCTTAGAAGGTGTTTTAAGTTCCGACGAAAGATTTTACCTGAGAAGCTGTTTCAAGGATTCGTTGCAGTCGAAATCAAGTGGAGAACAGTGAACGTGAATTCGGCATACAAGTTTAGGACTATTGGATTGAGAACTCGATCAGAAGTCTGTAAGTTGTATTGTAACTATTCGACTTTATAGTGCTTAATTTTGGACTTGGTAGTCTCGTGGTTTTTTTACCTGTGTTAGGTTTTTTCACATAAAAAATCTGGGTGTGTGTGTTTTCCCGAGGAGTTGAGGACTACATGTTAGATGTCGAGGAACTCTGTCTGTTTCTCGATGCTAAGCTTCCCGAGAAGTTTAAGATGCCCGACATAGAGAAATTCGATGGGACCAGAGATTCGTTGATCCATTTAAGGATGTACATGAAAACCTTGTCACTGATGGGGGTCAGTGATCAATTAAAGGCTCGGTTCTTTCAGCGGTCTTTGTCAGGAGCCGCTCAGAAGTGGTTTCTATCTATGAATGCTGTAAAGATGAGAACCTAGTGTAGAAACCCCAATTTAACCTCGCCTAATTTTAGGTTAATTCGGGTGAATCCGATGATAAAATTAGGTGCAATGGTGTTTCTAAATGATTCTCAAGGAATGATTCAAGCTCAGTATTCAATCAAATGATCAAATTCTTCAAACCAGGGAACCCACTATGTCCAACCCTTGAGCCGCCAACTTTGAACTGTGGGACCGCCAACTTTGATTGTTGCAACCGTTATAAAAACGTCTTAAAAACCCTAGAAAAGGTAGCGACCGCCATCTTCGAACCTTGGGGTCACCAACTCGGTTGTGGTGACCGCCATAAAAAACCTTTGGAAACTTGTTTTTTGTGGCAACCACCAACTCTGATCATGGCGATCGTCAACTCAAAAAATCATGACGTGTCCCAGAATCATGCCAGCATCTCATTGGTTGATAAACTCTATAAATACCATATCTCTGGTATGTTTTTTAGAACAGATTTGGAGAGAGGGGTACTCTGTCGAAGTACTGAGAGAGTACGAATCTTGATGCCGACACCCTGCTGCTTTGCCGAAGTACGAATCTCAATAAATCGATACTCTGCCAAATTCTTAATTCATCGACTGGAATTGGAACATTTCCCGAGGATTGGACGGTTAATCACCATTCCCCGACTTGAGGATTCACCCAGATTATAGTGATTTAGGTATTTTTTTTGGATCCCCTACCTTTCTTTCTTTATTTCTTCTCTTTTGCAGTGGTCGGGGTAACTTCAATATTTTATAATGCTTGTGTAGTGATCTAGATATTCTATTTAGTTTGTTGAATTCTAAGCATGTGATTACTCATGATAAGTATGATTAGTTCAAATTAATTTGATTGATATTTGTCACCATCCAAGTAATCTTAATTTCATTTTATCCACGTTACACATTTGCACATAGTATATTGTTAATTCCACCATTTATTAAAATAGTGCCAACATGCTCCACGGTTGTGATTTCTGATATTACTATTGTTATATTTAGGCACTAACATCTATGCAGTCGTAATAATTAATATTACACTCACATATTATATTTTCTTTGTTATGTGCGTAATTATTACATTTTCATGTAATAATTGCCACATTTTTGTTTTGTTTTAGTTTAATTTTAGTTCCATAGCATCATTTTACTAATCACATTTTGTTCGTTTTTAGTATGTGACTTACAATAAAATTTTTGATATATTTAACATCTAGATAATTTTAAGATTTTTTTTAAAGCCATATTATGCTTATTTTAGGATATTACACATGGTTACCTTTATGTGATAAGGTTTGGATTTAATGAATTTTGAAGTATATCTCTTCATTTGATATTATGTTTAGGATAGTTTAGGTTATTTGGTAATATTGCATGCGTTTTGCTCCATGTATTCTTTAGTTAGAACTTACATGTCGTAGGATTTAAGATTTTATTTGCTACTTGTTTTGTTTGGCGTTCTATATACACATGTTATGTATTTTTCTTATTTGATTTTGGATGTTCTCTCTTTGTATTTATTTTCTATATTTGTATGCACTTGAGAAATCTAATTAAGAATAAATTATGATTAGTAGATGCTAACCTCACGGTTGGGCGAACGGGGTGCCTAACCCCTTACTCAGTTTGTACCTTAGCCCCCGAATCCTTGTTTTCTCTGGTTACCATTTTAAAGATCAGTGGCTCATTTTGTTTTTCTTGGTTGTTCTTAAAAATTAAGTGGCGACTCCATTTTTTACAAAAATGGTTATCAAAGCCTTTTGATTTTCATGGTGTTAAATGTTTTCAAAATAACTCTTGAATTTCCTATTTTTGAATGAAACCCAAGATTCTAGTGCCACACCTTATAGGACATTGCTACTACATTCATCAACCAGTATAACTACAACATCTAGCTCGACGTTACCACTCGGGAACTCGAGACTACCCGACAAGAGGCCAAAGAATTTTTTGTTAAGTTTTTGACTCGATGGAAGGTTAAGACAGCAAAAATGACAAATCGACCAACTGAGAAGGAACAAGTGAGAATAGTTGTGAAGAACTTGCAACCAAAATTCTACAAATATCTGATAACGCAGCCGCTAATGACATTTGAGCAAGTTTTCGATGTTAGGATATAGATAGAAGATGCATTGCAGTCTAGGGATATTGAGAAAGGAGAATCGAGTCAAAGAGCAGTTCAGAAGCTATATGCCAACAATCTGAACAATGCCACCAATGCCGTGAATCGAAGCTATAAAGTGAACATGCTGATTCCCAACCCGAATCAAGCTAACCCACCTCTCCAGCTAGCTACCTAAAATAAACCCCGCAACCAAAAGAGAACTTTCACCCAACTAATTGTACCCTTGTCTTCTATTTTAAGCCGACTGATTGAGAGAGGTTTTCTAAAGCCTTTGGAGTCGACCCTGCCTCCGAATCTTTTGTCGCCCAGATACAATCCAACCTAGTACTGCGCCTTCCGCCAGAGAAATTGTCATTTAACCAACAATTGCATGAGACTTCGACACGAGATTTAGGATTTAATAGATAACAAGGTGATTCCTCCACCCACTGCCGTTTAGAAATCAAATGTGACCACCAATCCTCTGTCGAATCATGCGACTCAGCAGAATGTGAATGTCATCGAAGAAGGGTCAAAAAGTTTTGATCCTACAAAATTCATAGTCTCTACAACAAAATTGAAGCCAGTTACGATTTTGCAGTCCAGTCAAGAGGTGTTGTTAATCAATGACCTTATTCAAGATCTGATAGATGATGATTTTGATAATTTTTTGATCTTTATCGTCCATGAGGAAGGAGTTTCTCCCCTGGTCAATGGTAATGATGAAGAAGATGAAGAAACCAGGTGTCAGTGAGAGGATTTGGCGCGCCTTGAGGTATTAGATGAGTTGGAGAAAGGTGGAATTGACATCAAATGGCATGTCCCGACCATTCCAAGTGATGATACAGCATGGCACTGAGGGGCAGCCTGGTACGGGAAAGCTGAGTTGAGTTTTAGAGTTGAAGAGGCAGAGAAAGTAGTGTAAAAAATAGGAAAATCTTCGAAAGAAAAGGAAGTCGATAATGACAGTAGACATAAGAGAATTTGTCAATCAGTAAGAAGAGTGAGAAGAAAGAAGAGCAAGAAGAGAAATAGAAAAACTCACCCTAGGTGAACTCGTTGGGAACCGCAAGTTTTATGTTCGATCCCCTATATACATCATCCCTCTTCATAAATCGAAATCAAGAACTCCTCTACCCAAAGAACCAGCTTTATGTTCTCTCGACGTAGAGAAAATCTTGTACCAAGAAGAGAATGATATCTGAAAATTGAAAGAAATAGAGCAAAAATTCATGGATATAGAGTATGATGAAGGAGAATACGTGTCGGAATGGCACCCGATTGTGGAGGAACCGTGTGACCATAGAGGTTCTTGGGAATCTTGGGTCCCTCCTCTGCCATATGACTACAAAGATCCATTTGATGAGGTATCATTGCCACAACTCTTCGAACTAGAAACTTCTATCAGTGAAGTATCCAATTAGTTTGCGCAAAATATAATGGAAATCGAGGAGGATCTCTGGGGACTCGAAGGAATTAGTAAGGAAGATAATCAAGGAATTGCCAGCATGGACGACTTTTGGACTTTCCAGAGAAAGATATACCCAATGGCTGAAATTCGAGAAGTGACCGACCAATTGGAGGGCTTGTGGGAACCCGAGGAGCAAGTTGAACACCTGATAAGAAGCAGGAGGCATTTTAAGCCCGCACAATTAGAAAAGGGGCAACCAAATAGGGACATGGAGGAGCCAAGAAAGCAAGCAGAGAAACCGAGCAGCGAAGAAGAAGATATAGTTCTGAAGCAGCTCAAGAAGACGCAGGTGAATGTGAGCATTTGGGGGCTACTTATGGCTTCCCATAAGCACTGGCAAGCAATTTTGAAGGCTCTCAATAGTGTGGATATTCTGATCGACGTCTCCCCATACCACTTGGTTGGAATGCTCATACCTGAGAAACAGTCTAATGTCATTGCCTTCAGTGATAGGAATTTTTCAGCAGAAGGGCCATCCCACAATAAGTCGTTACATCTAACCGTCCAGTGGTTGGGGAAGTGGGTGTCAGTTGTCTTGGTTGACAATGGTTCCGCTCTCAATGTGTGTCCCCTACGAACTGCTTACTATCTGGGACTGAAGATGTAAAACTTCAAGCTGAGTGCGCAAGGAGTACGTGCATATGATAATACAAGAAGAGATGTGTTGGGCTTGGTAACTTTCACTATGATAGTGGGTACGTTGGAAATTGAGATAGAATTTCATGTTCTCGATGTGTCGGCCTTGTTTCATCTTTTGTTCGATAGGTCATGGCTGCATGATCCGACAGTTAGAATAGCTCCATCAACCCTACACCAAAAAGTGAAGCTCATCAAGGAAGAAGTAACTATTACCATTCTGGGTGAAACTGGCTTGCCGACCCTTATTAGTGACACTACCCCGCTCCTCAAAATCCAGCACGGGGAGGAGGATCTCCTTCTAAATGGGTTCGACTACGATAAAATCAAGGCTATCCAAGTTCTGATGAATGAAGAAAAAAACTACGTATACCCAAAAGTTGTAGCTATATGAAGGTAATGTCCTATTTTTTTGGAATGGGACTGGGTAAGCATTTGCAAGGAATTTTGAAACCAATCCCCGCGAACCATAATTGTCACAGATGCAGATTAGGGCACAAAATAGAGAAGGAAGAACTGAGTATGGGAAAATACAGGTCGACTATGAATGGGCACTTTGCCAAAGAAAGGGATGATTTTCCTTATTGTGGATTTCCTGAGCTTTGGATAGAGGAGAAGAGTAAACAAAAGTTACTGGGGCTGAAAATCTTTTTCGGTCATCAGTTATCTGACGGCGAGGAAGAAGTAGAAATATAACAGATGAGATTCACTGAAAAAGTGCCAACAGATTTAGTAATCCATTGCGAGAACGGAGATCTGTGTTCTTTCTTCAATGAAGAGATGGCCCGAGTGCATATAGGCAATGTGGAAGATAAGGACGTGCTAATGATGGAAACCGATGCGCTTATGGAATATACCACACTAATCATAGATGCTGTTAAAATGAAAAAAGAGTTAATTTTTTAAGTCTTTTCTTATACATGATGTAACAAGTGGATTAAACTCCGAGTCTGTTAAACCTGTTTTCATCGAGTCTGTGAATAATGTCTGTAACAATGAGTCTACCGGGAATGCGTTTGTTAGCATCCCGTGCCCATTTTGCTTTGAGTCTCAGGTTGTAACTCCTTTTAAAATCAATAAAATGAAATCGAATCTTGTTTACTTTGCTGTGCCTTAAATATTTTACATTGATTCTGAAAATTTTGAAGAATTTGAGGAGGATGTCTCCCAAGAATTAAAGTTTGTAATTGAAAAGGAAGAAGAAATTCGGGCTAAACCTGTAATTGAAGAAACTGTTTTAATAAATTTTAATAATGAAAAAGACCCACAACTAGTTTAGGTCGGTTCTACACTATCTTTGAAAAAACGTGAACAATTAATATTTTTATTAAAAGAATTTAAAGATGTTTTTTCATGGTCCTACGAAGATATGCTCGGCATAGATCCCGACATTGTATAGCACCAAATTTTCCTTTACCTTGATTCCAAACCCGTCAAGCAAAAGCTTAGAAAGATCAGACCAGATTGGGCGCTCAAGATCAAGGAAAAGGTTACCAAGTAGATTGACGCTAGATTTCTCATGGTTACAGAGTATCCAAAATGGGTTACCAACATTGTCCCGGTGCCAAAGAAAGACGGAAGGATTCGAGTATGTGTCGACTTCAGAGATCTTAACATAGCTAGTCCTAAGGACGACTTCCCTCTTTCCCACATAAACATATTGGTAGACGACACCGTAAAAAATGAGCTATTGTCTTTCATGGACATATTTTTAAGCTACAATCAGATTTTGATGACGTCAAAAGGTCGAGAGAAGACTACGTTTACGACACCTTGGAGCACCTATTGTCATAAAATCATGTCATTTAGGCTAAAGAACGTGGGAGTAACCTACCAAAGGGTTACGATCACATTGCTACACGACATGATACACAAGGAAGTAAATGTATATGTGGATGACATGATTGTGAAGTCCAAAACCCGAGAAGGATATATCGTCGCACTAAGGAATTGTTTTCGAGCAGATCAAGATGTACAAGATGCGTTTAAACCCACAATAGTGTGTCTTTGAAGTTACAACAGGGAAGATGCTCAGATTTATGATCTTGCAGCGAGGTATAGAGATAGACCCATCAAAGATCAAAATTATCCTTGAAATTCCTTCTTCAAGGACTGAGAAGGATGTAAGGAGTTTCTTAAGGAAGATTCAGTTCATCAGCCGATTTATTGCTAAGCTGACCACTATCTGCGAACCTCAATTCTGAATTTTGAAGAAAGGGACCACGTTTCAATGGGATCAGCAGTGTCAAGGCGCCTTCGATGCCATACGAAAGTATCTGCAGAACCCTCTGGTCCTGTCACCACTAAAACCCGACAATCCTTTGATACTTTACCTTTCAGTGACTGATTCAGCAATGGGGTGTATGCTTGCACAAGAAGACGAAGCCAAGATAGAAAGTGCTGTCTACTACTTAAGTAAGAAGATGCCGAAATGCGAACACCGGTATACACCCTTGGAGAAGGCTTGCTAGGCACTAGTTTGGGCATCCAGAAAGTTACGCCATTACATACTAGCATACCGAGTTGTTCTAATAACAAGGATGGACCCGCTCAAATACCTCTTCGAAAAGCCATCACTAACAGGGAAGTTGGCTCGTTGGTTGTTGATGCTAGCTGAATTCGACTTGTAGTACGTCACAAGGAAATTCGTGAAAGGGAGAGCCGTTGCATAAATTTTGGCCGTTGAAGGAGAAGAAAAACTCGAGTTTGAGTTTTCTGATGAACAAGTGTTGAAAATTAAGAAGGATCTGTGGACCTTGTATTTCGATGGAGCCTCGAACCAATACGGATACGGGATAAGGATTCTCCTCATCACCCCCGATGATTCCCATATCCCTTTGGCTTTTAAGTTGAGTTTTGAGGTCACTAACAATCAAGCTGAGTATGAAGCTTTTTAAGCTGGATTGAAAGTCGCCTTGGAACTAGGGACAAGAAAATTAGAGGTCATAGGAGACTCAGCTTTGGTCGTCTCTCAAGCAAAAGAAGAGTAGAAGATTAAACAAGAAAGGTTGATCAAGTATCACCGAGAACTCGAGTTAATGATTCCTTGCTTTGAGAGTGTAGTGTTCGCCCATATCCCGAGACTATAGAACAAGTTCGCCGACGCCTTGGCCACTCTGGCATCGATGATAGACATACCACCCGGAGTATGGATGAGACATTCAGAGATTCAATAGAGGGATACACCTGCAATCAGTAAAATCGTCACTACACAAGAAGTTAGTGACGGGCTACCATGGTATCATGACATTCGGAATTTCATTGAGAAATGAGAGTATTCTAGTCGAGCTAACAAAAAATACCAAAGGGAAATTTGGAGACTTGCAACACAATTTGTGATATGTGGAGAGAGACTACACAAGAGAGGATATCTTGGGGTTAATAAGCTTTGTGTTAACACAGAAGAGGAATACGAGTTGATGAAAGAAATTCATAGAAGAGTTTGGAGACCTCACATGAGTGGGATGATGCTGGCTAAAAACATCCTACGCCAAGGATACTTTTGGATGACGATAGAGACAGATTGTCACTAGTTTGTCTGAAGATGCCGAAAGTGTTGGGGCAAACTACCAAGATCTTAAGATTGTGTCTATGATTTTAGTCAAAAAAATTGGACAGGCAATGTGGTGTCAGGATTTAGGGTTCGGTTCAAAACTAAAATAGGGAATTCATGAGTTATTTTAGAAACTTTTTAACACCTTGAAAACTAAAAGATTTTGAAAACTCTTTTTGTGAAAAAGTGACGCAGCGTCACCATCGTTTGTTGCCCGTTACCATCGCCCATCAGCGTCGCTGACTTGCTGAAGAACAAAAGAGATAGGCACAAAGATTGATAAAAGAAATTAAAATTTTGAGTCTTTGAGTTTGACTCAGCAACGCTTCACAAATCACAAGCAGTTAGGGCAACAAATGATGATTGATGGGTTTGCCAGTTTTGGTGAATTTTTTGGGGTGAGCATTGTTTTTTAATTTGGATTTAGTTTTGAGTTGCTTTAGATTGGGCTCCTAATTTTTATTGCTTATTATTTTATTATCTATACCAAATCTAATAAAAGATAGGAAAATTTAAGAATTAGTTCTTTTTTTAGACATGATAAAGAGAATTAGTTCCAACACTTTTGTTTTAATTGATTTAGTCCCATCAAATTTAAAATTATTTTATTATATTTAATTTGCCTCTATTAAAGAGATTATCATTCAAAAAGGAACTTGTAAAATGCTATTTGAAAATTGTGGGTTTCAAAATTTGGAAAGTTACAGTTTGGCAATCTACCAAATCATATTGGTACCCACAGAATATCCAAAGATTTCGTATCATCAAATTTGAAATAGAATTCTTCTTAAATGGGTTTCTCAACTGCATCAATTGTTTATCCCACAAATCATTGGTATTGCAACCCCAAATATTGAAGCTGGTTGAAGGTATCTAAGGAGGTTGAAGTTGGTCGAATAAACAAGGTTTTTTAATGTATTTATGAGTTTATACTTTTTGATTTTTTTTTGTGTTTTTATTATCCAGTCGGCCACACTGTGATTATAGCGTCAATGTTTATTTTTGGATGTTGTAATTCACCAAACAATGCAAAGCTGAAACACCGAGTCTGGGTCTATGTCTTGCATTGGGAAAGATGAATAATTATACTAAATGATAGATACATATCTCGAGTGAAGGGGGGACAAACTGGGTATGGTGAAGTTGGTTTATTAGTATAATTGATAATTTTTATCAGTAGAATATGATTTACCACTGATATATATCAAAAGCAGAAACACCCAATGGAGGGGGCCAAATGTATCGGTTATATATTTATCAATCCTGAACACTTAGTATGATTTTTCATTGATACTACAGTGTGTTATATTCATGCAGTACAATATCTTCATAGAAGGGAATGGAGGGGATGTTGGTGTTGATGTGCAAGTATGGATCTCTTACCGCGGCTATACCGGTGGGGCGCAATTGAATGTACGAGTGAATTTTGAGTAAATTGTGCAACAAATGAAAGACTTTGAAAATTGGGTCCTTTTCTTTGATAAATGTATCACATATCTTAACCCACGAATAAATGAATACATATCTTGAACACAGATAAGTGATAAATGTATCACCTATCTATTACACACAAATAAATGAAGTACTAATAAATGTATCATTGATCAATCAATGATCTATTTCAAATCAAAAATTATATAAGCACTGATAAATGTATCATTGTTAAAGTTATCAGTGCTAGAATAATCTAGAAAGGCTCTCTTGTATGCTTGGATAAAAATTGAAATGGCTCACCAATGACTCATTTCTGTGTATGATCTGCATATATTTTAAAAAATAAGTATAGTTATTGAAGATTATGGAAGAATAATAATAACAATTACACAATGTTGAACTGAGCAAAAAGCAGTTTATGTAGTTTGCGATTCTCTAAAAATACACCACGAACGATAGCATCCAAAAACGCACTATCAAATGAAGCATTCAAAATTCATTTCAGAACATATGAATTGCATGCACCCAAAAAACTATGTCTATGCACTTTCCAAGATATTGAAGACTAATATATTTTCCTAAATTCAAAAGAAAATCTAGAAACTTGAGCAGCAATCTTCAAAGCTCAATTGCTACAGAATGGTTTAGGTCTATGCTTATCTGCATTCTACATTTGCAGCAGCATTGATAAAGTATTAAAGTGTTACAACTAAAAATTCCAAACAATGAAGTCCCAAATGGAGAAACCACTAACATAGAGAAATTAATTAAAGATGTATATGCATAGGGATAGCAGAGTGGTAATGAAATTCAACAACAGATTGGGAGATGGGGGTGCCTTTCTATATAATAGTCACGAAAAACTTGCAACAAGTTTTCCATTTAGATGCCGCAACCACTTAAAAGCATTGTGCTAAAAGTCTCCGACGAAGACTTTATTAAAGAGGTCTTATCATTGATTCATAATTAACACCCAATCTCGCGTAAGGCGTCCAAGCTTGCTCACCCAAAAAAACGAACGAAAAAATGCATCAACAATTTGCAAGGTACAAAGGCATCTTGATGTTAGCTCTAAAATTGCTTCTTCCTGTCAGTCATAATAATACTGCAGCAGTCAGTATCCATCTTTTGAAAAGTTTCCACATCAATTGTACTCATTTCTGGTTTATTTTTTACTAAGTAACAATTGGAATCCTGAACATCTTATGTGATAGGTTTGATGTTAAACATAGTATTAACTTACCTAGTTATTGAAAATTTATGGCACAATTTGATCCGTCCATGGATAAGACCAATTTTTCAATGGTAGTCACTTAAGGCTAAAGAGGTGCCTTAAGCTTGTCTTCATTAAAAGCCTTCTCAAATCTAATATTGGCATATTTATCAACATGCATGTTTAATAATTATCCTTTATCTTCATCTTTAGTGTTGAAAAGGTTGTAATCTTAAAATCACCAAGAATACTAAACTCGGCACATGCTCCACAACTCTACTATAGTAAATGTATCATTGATAAATGTATCTTGAACACTGATAATTGATATAAAACAAAACTTATAACTGATACATTTCAAACAAAAAATTCTCCATCACAAACCAATTCAATGATAACTGATACATGTCAATTTAAAATCAATACTATCTTATGAGTTAGATATTTGAGACCAATAATTTTTCTCACAAAACCAAATCTGATAACTATTGATATTTACATATTTAAATTCCAGTTGCTAATTGGCATGAAACAAGTATTCTAAAAGCAACATCGTAGCATTATATAGAATACACCAATAAAATTATTTTCGTAACAATCTAGTTATAAAAAAAAAACATATAATCCAGCCAAAGTCGCACCAAACTTTGCATATATCTTCACGCGCTACCCAACTCAGAAGTCCTTCCAAATTCATTGAGGAAATTACGGAGTATCTCGATTCTGAAACCAATGCAGTTATTATGCCCAAAATGGTTGTTGATGCTATCATTATTCGCATGCTGCCTCATAATGTAGCACACAATAATACCACATTCAAGGCTGCAACATAAAATCGGTTATCAATTAATAATGGTTATTGAACTAAATAAAATACATAAATTAAACACTAAGTCAATAAGAGTTAGACAAAACGTATAGTAGTAGAACATATATACAACTAGAAAGTTTTTTTAGCATCTGATACATTTATTTTTCCAGTAATATCAATTTCCCAAACAAAACTGCAACATTCATACTTTTAGGAACATTAACACACTTCATCATAAATAACAAAAATTAGTATGTGTACATTCAAGTGCTAAAAAATGGATGCATAAGCACTACACATTCTATCACAACCAAAGAGTTTGCACGGCAAGGAATTAATAACACTAATACATTTATCAATCGCAACCATATATCAGTTGCCTCATGTGCACAAAGTAACCATTTTTAACGTGATACATTAACCAAATCTATGGCATTTTCAACTTTTTCAGAGTGATACATTTATCACAACTAAAAAGCAATGACCTCATAAGTATTAGACGTATTATATCACAACCACCGTACAATCAAAATCACGAGTGATGCATTTTTCATTTATCATAAATTTATCATTTTATTTTTCTTAACTTCGACAACTTCCAATAAGGATTGACAAGTGATACATCTAGTGCTTATGACAAGTGATACATTTATCGGTTGACTTTTGTGCACAAAGTAGCTTTCTTAACCTGATACATTAACCAAATCTATGACATTTTCAACTCTTCTAAAGTGAAAAATTTATTTTAACTAAAAAAACAGTGATCTCATAAGCACTAGACCCATTATATTACAACCATCATACATTCCAAACTACGAGTGATGCATTTTTCAATTCTCATAAATTTATCAGTTTGTTTTTCTTAACTTCTACAACTTCCAACAAGGAAGGACAAGTGATACATTTAGTGCTTATGACAAGTGATACATTTATCAGTTGACTCATGTGCACAAAATAACTTTCTTAACGCGATACATTAACCAAATCTATGACATTTTCAACACCATACATTCACAACCACAAGTGATACATTTATCCTTTCTCCTAAATTTATTAGTTCGTTTTGCAAAACGTCGAGAACTTCCAACATGGTTTGACAAGTGATACATCTATTATTGTGAAAATTTGAGGTTCTGATCATTATTTTATTACCTACACATAATTTGTCTAGACATGTTTTCATTCGCAATAATATCAATTGAACACAGAAACATCAACTGATACATATATCAGTTGTAAAACACACTGATGCATTTCTCTTGTAGAAACTTCAGACCATTGACGAACAAACAAACTCGATTTGGGTAGCAATAAAAGTATATGAATTTTTTAGCCCTAGAAACATTAGTTCATAACCCATAATCATTCAAATAAAGAAATTCCCAAAAATTATCAGAAAAAACTCACCCACAAATTTGAAATATTACTTGTCGAAGCCTTTACAATGATCTACAAATAGATTTAGACTCTGAGAAAATTAATTTTTTCAATGTCGAGTTTGCGCCGCCAGCTTCTATGGAGTTGAGTAATATTTTTGGGAGAAAGAACCAAATGACATTAGGGTTTGTGAATAGAGATTATGCCACTAGAAGGAATTTACATCAGAGATTGATATTCTTTGTGATTACCTCCACGTTTCTGTTCGTAGCAGTTTAATTTTCAAAAATCTCGAGAAGAACCATTGCGAGAAATCTCCATTTTGAGATTTTCAGTTCTGTTGTTTCTCAATACGGAGGGTATTTTCGTCTAGTTTCTTGGCTATGGGACTAAATCTTGCATGAACTTAACTATAGGACTAAATCTAAATTATCAGTTGATCTGGAGTTAAAATTTCTCTAAAAGATATTATAAATTTTGGAGTTCTATTTTTTAGTAAAAAAATAGGGGCCCAAGGAAGCCGCCTCACAAGCTCTTTCTGAGGGCCAGCCCTGAAAGTGACCTTACTCTGATGGCCAACGATGGAGGATAACTCAATCTCCTTTATATGAAGATGGTAAGCATGTCAGAAATATGGAAATCTTATCTACGTCCCTATAGCAGTGGTTCATGTTCAAAAAATTCTAATCCTCTTCCTCCTCCATTTTTTCAAAAAATGGACGTCTCATCATTTTTATTTAATTATATTTACTGTAGATTCATTTGAATGATCCAAATTGTTTATATTGTAAGGTCTAACAAAAATATCATTCATGCAAAAAAAATTAATTAATAAAAAACTGACAATTAAATAACTAAATCACATTAGTCTTAAAGAATTATGCAATTTATTTTTAATTATAGGGTTAAAAATATAACTACAGGGTTCTTTTGGAGGAAAGTAATTAAACTCCGAAGAGACGAAATATGCAAAATAATTAAAAACACATAACAAAGAGAGAGAATAATGGTAGGGTGAAGGGGAAGGGTAGTCAAGCTTAGAGTATCTAGCAGTATGAATACATATGGCGTGAATAGTCTGGATCAGAATGCCTTAAGAGTACAATCACATTTCCTATTTATAACCATCTGATGGAGTTATTAGGATTAAAATGGGACTTCTTAGAGATATAATCATATAATAGAAAATATCTCACAGATCATGAGATCTTATCCGAATATTTAGAATCAGTGTTCTACTCCAACTCAACTAGGTCAACCCGTGGATACCCAGTGAGTACCCAACCTACTCGAGTCGAATGACTCCGAGTTACTCAAGTAACACGAGTCGATAGACCTGGGGTATCCCATGGTGTGACCGAATCTTTTCCTTAGCCACCAAGCCACATGTCTCTCAACGTCCTATGTAGAGTTTTAATGTATTGCTACTGTCTTCATTGCCTCTGGCACATTTTTTTGATTCTCAGGGGAACCTATGATTATATAGTCTATGCTATATCGTTTTAGCTATTTAGCCAGTGCTGAGCTACATAGTTTGTGCTATATTATCATAATCAGGTAGTCAAAACTACACTGTCTTCATGGTCTATGTCATGACCATATAATCTCATAGTCTATACTATGCTTCATAGTGTGTGTTATGCTATGCATTTATTAGTATTTAGGGCTATGCTTACATAGTTTAGCTATGTCTTCTTGTGCCTCTACTAGATGAGCAGCAACATTAGTTAGTCGAGTTACTAGGGGTCCCAATGACTCAGGTCTTTGGTAACTCGGACACCTCAAATTTGGGTAGATGCTTCTTCATATTCCTATAGCTCGATCAATTCATCAGGATTTTTGGTTGACTTTGAGTGACTCGAGTGATTCGAGCTTCGAATTTCATAAGTCATTTGCACGTTTGTTCTATTATTCACTCTGAAAAACGATGCCACAATAACTAACCCGAGCTACTGGGTAGTTCTAGTGGCTCGGTCTCAATAACCTGAGTGTAAGCAGTAGTAATATGTTAGAGCACCTCAAGAATTTAGCTATCTACTCTGATTAGTTCGAACAACTCGTCTGGGTTGAGTTACTCTTTAAGTACTCAAGGTCTCTAACCAAAATTTCCCTCATGACTTGAGGGGTTTACCATTTGGGCATTCTTCCTATTTTCTAAATGGGGTTAGCTTTCTCAGCTCGAGTTACTCAGTTCAAGTCACTCGACTTATCCTTTGATCAGTCATAATATTTTATTATTATTATTATTATTATCATTATATTGGTTAAGAGGATCTACAATAACTATAATTGTTACATCTATTTTTTTTTTTTAAAAAAATGTATTCCAATCACAATATTGATGTTGAGTTAACGTGGTGATTTTTTTATATGTAAATTTCTTAATAAACTTTATAATATAAACGTGTTAAAATTTTAAAATAAGTTATCTTAAACACCATAAATTTGAATGTCAAGTGACAGGTGACATTCTCAAAATGGCACGTGCTCTTAATGCAAGTGGATAAGGATCAGATGGGCCTGATTAAAGGGTTCCACTGCCACTGGTGTTAACCAACTTCTAGTGGGCTGAACTTGGAGCTTGATAGATTTACTCTATATTTGGATTAGTTTTTTTTTTAAAATTTTTAAATTTTTAAATTTTTTTATAAAAAAATAAGTATAAAAATATATAAAAAAGTCAAAAAAAGACTACATTAAGCCAAACCAGTTAATTTTTTTAAAGACTTAACTTTAAAGTTAAGCTAGGCCAAACAAAGGCTTATATGGGCTCTGTTTGCCATTTTAAAAAAGTGGGTGATTCTATCTACACAATTTAAATATTTTTTATTATGAACCTATTCTTATTTAAAATTTCTAAATTAGCCAAACAAATTATATATATAAAAAAAGATATCAAATTGCATAGTATACCTACACTCTCAACCCTTTTCTCTTTCTCTCATCTTCACTCACACTCAATTCAAAAAACTCCAATTGGTTGCCATTCTCATTCCACAATTCTTTGATTATGATGGCTGTGGAAAGATGTAGTAGAAGTAACAAAGAAGCTATATAATTAATTAGAGGAAGAAGTTATAAAATCATAATTCTTTGTTGCGATTGTGCATGATTCTTTATGTGTTTTTTTTCAACAAGTGTTCGGCTAATTAGGGTCGAATATAATTCATTTGTTCAGTCTTAGACGACTGAATAAAAGATCTATATTTGGCTATATAAGTCCGAACATAACTTATTAATTTGTTTGAACACGTGTAGCTGAACATAAAGTTTTTGATCAATCGTCTAAGACCAGACAGGCAGATTTATTACAAAACAAAAAATTCCCATTTGAAAAACATCATTGAAATCTTGTTAATTTGGAATACACGTACTGAAATGATAAAACAAAAATAAATGTATTTAAATGTTAAAAACTAAAATAAAATAAGTGTGTACAAATGATACAACTAAAAGAAATAGAAAAAAAAAAGGAAGAAAAAATTTACTACTTTGGAAGACTGTATTTTGGATGAACATGTTGGTCTTATTATCTGATATGACTTATGAGGAGAAAAGAAGTTTTTCCATTTGTATGTTACCACAATGTTGCATTTAGTGCAATGCAAAACAGATTTCTTCTCTTATGGCAGCAATTTTCGGTCGATTTAACTGACTAATTTACGAAGCGGAATAAGCGAGCCAAGCAGCGAAGGTAGCAATAGGAGGATTTGGCCTTATTGATTAGGGGCGGGTATTCTTATCTAATTTCCGTAATTGACTGACTGATCCTATATTTGGATAAATTTTTTTTTATAGGCTTTTGGCTTTTGAGTTTTTTTATAAAAAAGTAAATGTAGAAAGATATGAAAAAATCAATTGATTGTAATAGAAAGTCAAACAAGTAGACTTTTTAAGAGATTTTTAAGTTAAAAAACCTAAAAAAAAAACTTGTTCAAACATAAATTGAGTCACTAATTAAAAAAAGACATAGGAAAAGAAGATTAAGACTTCTGCGATTAGACGAGTTGAGTAAAGAGTCAATGAAGTTAATTAGGTAGGAAATAAAAATCAGCCAATTCCGAGAGTACAAACAAATAGAATGTGATCGGCCTAACAAGTCCAAAAAAAAAACATATTTGTTTAGTAACAAATGTTGGAACATTGTTGATTTGTGCGGTCATTAAAGTCCAAACATAACTTATTTGTCTAGCTCTAATTGTTTGAACAAATTTTGAATAGGAATGGCAATAGGACGGGGTGGAGTCGAGAATTAGTTTTTTCATTCCTATCTCCTATTTGATCGGAGTGGGGACGGGAGAAAATATCAGAAAAGTAACGGAAAACAAGGCGGGTACAGAGATATTTTGGGTATGATTGTTAAGGTTTAAAAGAGTAATATTAATAAAAGTTATAAATAATATAATACATACAAAATAATAGTTGATGAATAAAAAAAAATATTTTAATATTTTAGAGCTAAATATTAGACTTATTGTATTTATAAAATATTTATAACTAAATATACAAAATATAAGAAATAAAAAAAATTAGAGATAAATATAATATTTTAATATTTTAGACTTATTGTATTTATAAAATATATATTTTATACATATATTAATATTTAAAAAATATTTATTTTATGTAATCGGGGCGGGGCAGAGATAAACGGGACGGAGAGAGTAAATACCATTCACACTTCGTTTGTTATCGGGGCAGAGAAAACCTTACAAAGCGAGGAGAGGTCAGAGCGGGGTCGAGGTGAAACGGAAGAAATTATCATTCCTAATCTTGAACAACCTCCGCTTAAAAATTTTAAAAAACATACATAAATTTTGAAAAAACTACACTTCTAGTACATATTTGGTCATTTTGTCCCATTCAAACTCACAATTAATAATGTAGAGAAAGAAGAAGGAGAAGGAAGAGGATAGTGGCAATGGCAGACTGGACAAAGTAATTTGTTAGGGTTTGGGGTGGTTATGAGGGGAGGGGAGGGTAGTTTGAAAATTATGGAGTGTCTAAAGTAAAATTCTAAATTTTAAATGAATGGGGTGGCTGTATTTAGTAGGTGAATGTACTTAGTAGGTGAGTGTACTTGGGAACTTTGTGTGTATTTAGAATTACCCTTAAAAAAAATTTTGTTTTAAAAAAATATATTTATTTTTTAAGTTATAGTCTTTGGCATCTTTAAAAACTTTATTAATGTTTCACTTGTTTTTTTTTTAAAGAAAAATACATATACACACCTTAAACGATTATTTTTTAAAATAAGATAATTACATTATCATCAATTAAAAAGTCAATTTTACTCCAAAAAAATAAAATAAAAATCTATGTCAGTATCACAAACACTACAATCTAAAATAAAAAACTAAAAATATAGATGTTTCAATAAAAAGCAAAAAAAACATACCCTAAACAAATTATTCCAAACAATCAATCTCACTTCTTTTTCCCTAAAAAAATATTAAACCTCTTAAAAACTAAGAATCTTAGGCATTTCAAACATAGTTGAGATATATGGAGAGGCATTATTAAAGGTATGATTGTTGAGAGACAATCCAACGCCAAAATAAAATATATACATGCTCGGTGATCCAGAAAATACATATTTATTAACTTTCAACAATTACAATAA